>CM065718.1:6324892-6327392 GCA_033310375.1 Conus canariensis | reverse complement strand
CACACACACACCACTCCACTGCGTCCTCCACCCTCTTCGCCACTGAAGTGGCCACAGAAGATACGACAGGAAAAAACGTCTTTCTCCTCTCCACCCCTCCACCCCCTCCCTCCCTGTTGCCTGCCCAGTCCCCTCCGTTCCCCCACCCCCACCCCTCACCCCACCTCCTTCACTTAGCACCATAAACAACAACATCGTCTGATTGGTGAATCATTCTGTGCGCCATTTTTATACTGTTGGACTGCCACACACACACACACACACACACACACACACACACACACACACACACACACACACACGGCTGTTGGTACAGTCGTACACGGTGTGTAACACACACACACGCACACACACACACACACACACACACACACACACACACACACACACACACACACACACACACACACACACGGCTGTTGGTACAGTCGTACACGGTGTGTAACAGGGCGTTGTGGATCGTGGCAGTGTATCTGTGATGTGACAGACTGTTGCATGGGTTGGTCGGCGCAGTGGAGTGGTCCACTGTGTTGATAGTTAGACAGGCAGGCAACTTGCAGCGACAGACGGGTCTGTCTGTCTGTCTGTCTGTGGCTGTGCAGGGGAACTGTCGAGGGCAAGGTGGTCTGATCTATAGTCTGTGGCACGACGCATGTGCCACGTGGACACTTAATGAGACACTGGTGGGAGTGGTGTGTGTGTGTGGGGGGGGGGGGGGAGGGGGGCGGGGTGAAGAGAAGAGGGAAGGGAGAGGGTGTAGATGGTGGGGTGGGGTGTGAGGGCAGGAGAGGGAGAGATGGAGAGAGAGAGAGAGAGAGAGAGAGAGAGAGAGAGAGAATGTGTGAGTGCGTGCTTGAGTGTGTGTGTGTGTGTGTGTGTGTGTGTGTGTGTGTGTGTGTGTGTGTGTGTGTGTGCATTCATCCGTGCGTGCATGCATGCGTGTGTGCGTGCATGCGTGCGTGTGTGTGTGTGTGTGTGTGTGTGTGTGTGTGTGTGTGTGTGTGTGTGTGTGTGTGTGAGAGAGAGAGAGAGAGAGAGAGAGAGTCAAAGTTTCAAGACTTGAAATTTCATTCAGATATTGGCATAAGCTCTTACAAAGGGGGAAGGCAGAATGCACACACAACTAAATCAAAGGAACCCATAGGCGTGTGCAAATCAAATGCACCAAGAAACTACACAGTTTTAATTGAAATATTCTACGAAGTCAGAATTCACAGCTTGTTAAGTTGTCAGCAAATGTGCATCTCGTGCCGGACATCTCACGTCTTGCTGGGAAGAGAGAGAGAGAGAGAGAGAGAGAGAGAGAGAGAGAGAGAGAGAGGGAGGGAGGGGTTGGGGGGGGGGGGGTAACGTGTCAGCCACATGTGCTTACGAGTGTGTAAATTCCTATACCTCTTTTTTCATTGCTTTCACCTGTGCGTGCGTGCACACGTGCACGCGCGCGCGCGCACGCACTCACACACACACACACACACACACACACACACACACACACACACACACACACACACACACACACACACGCACGCATGAGCGCAGAAGCACTACATACTCGTACGTACAGGAGTAGGTGACAGCAGAAGTGATACAAATTGCAGCTACCAATGATAGATGGATCGAAGAGAGGGAGGAAGGGTGGTGGGTGGGGGGGGGGGGGGAAGGATTAAGCTGACAGCTGCATGGGTGCAACAATACCGGGCCGACCCTGAAGTTATGCAAGGGGTGGGGGGGAGGGTAGGGGAGGGTTGGGTAAGGGAAGACCTTTTAGTACCTCCTGCTACATCCTCTTCCCCTCCCCCCCCCCCACCCCTCCCCCACACCCCACACTTCCTCCCGCCCCTGGGAAAGATGTGGATCACCTCCACGTTTTCCTTGTCGGCAGATCCAGCCTAACACACAGGTGGTGATCTCATAGGTAAGAAAGGAGGCTGGTGATGGGGGAGGGGGGGGGGTGAGGGATGTGGGGAAGAGGGTTGGGTGTGGTGAGATGGGAGGTTAGGGGTAAGCATGAGGAATAGAGGAGTGGTCGGGGTTGGGAGGAGTAATGGTAGTGGTGGTGGGGGTGGGGGTGGGGTGGGGTTGGAGTGATTTGGTAGGCCTATCTTTGGCAGCTGTTTCCCTGGCCAGAACTGATGTGAACACAGCATATGTTTTTCTTGTTTTCTTTGTTTCTGTCTTTCTTTTCCTCACCTTGACAGCGATTCAGCTAACATCAGCAGCAACAAAATAACCCATCATAATTGAGGCACTCGCCCCCCCCCCCCCCCCCCCCCCCCCCGTCCTTCTTTCTCTCCTCTCCCCCTCCCTGTCTGTCACCCGCCACCTCTCCCCGTTTCTGGTGAGAGTCTATAAAGGTTCTTACTGCGATATTTGACATGATGTACGACATGGGGTAATGTCATTCCTTTCCAAATTTAGAGTCAAACGCGCACACTTCAGACAGATTCTTCTGGAATTAAGTCCTTCAGCTGGCATGATCTGCAGTGACAAATGATAGCGG
>CM065718.1:6309892-6317392 GCA_033310375.1 Conus canariensis | reverse complement strand
TAATAAAAGCATTCCGAACAGTTCAATTCAATAATAAAAGCATTCCACAGTTCAATTCAATAATAAAAGCATTCCAGACAGTTCAATTCAATAATAAAAGCATTCCACAGTTCAATTCAATAATAAAAGCATTCCAACAGTTCAATTCAATAATAAAAGCATTCCGACAGTTCAATTCAATAATAAAAGCATTCCAACAGTTCAATTCAATAATAAAAGCATTCCACAGTTCAATTCAATAATAAAAGCATTCCGACAGTTCAATTCAATAATAAAAGCATTCCAACAGTTCAATTCAATAATAAAAGCATTCCGACAGTTCAATTCAATAATAAAAGCATTCCAACAGTTCAATTCAATAATAAAAGCATTCCGAACAGTTCAATTCAATAATAAAAGCATTCCAACAGTTCAATTCAATAATAAAAGCATTCCGACAGTTCAATTCAATAATAAAAGCATTCCAACAGTTCAATTCAATAATAAAAGCATTCCGACAGTTCAATTCAATAATAAAAGCATTCCGACAGTTCAATTCAATAATAAAAGCATTCCACAGTTCAATTCAATAATAAAAGCATTCCACAGTTCAATTCAATAATAAAGCATTCCGACAGTTCAATTCAATAATAAAAGCATTCCAACAGTTCAATTCAATAATAAAAGCATTCCAACAGTTCAATTCAATAATCTAAGAAGAAAGAAGAAAAAAGGAAGGAGTCATAAATAGACTACTTTTTTTTCGTCTACAAAGCACTCGAGGAACATCTTCATCCGCTATACCTGACCACGCAGGTTACAGTCTTTGAACAGAATTTTACACAACGATGAAAACCAGATGAATGTTATCAATCAGGGTGAGGGTCAAAAGGAAATCCTTTCTCTTTATAGGCCATCATGTTACCCCATGTATAGAAATGCTCTTTGATTAGTAGACGAAGCGTAAGTCGCATGGGCCAGTTGTATCTGCTCTCTTCTTTGCTGTCATGTCGAATGATAGAAACCCCGGAAATGAGATGGTCCTATTGAGAAAGCGAGAGAGAGAGAGAGAGAGAGAGAGAGAGAGAGAGAGGAGACGAGAGGCAGCAGAGCAGAAGAGAGAGAGAGAGAGAGAGAGAGAGAGAGAGAATGGGCTGCCGCGGTGAAGCACGTGAGAATCGATTCGGCAACATATGTTGCACATACTTGCCTTATTCAGAGCGACAGGACGTCTTCTTCATCCGAGACGTGCTTCATCAGGCCAGCTCAAACCCCATGCGTGGCTGCAAGTGGTGACATAGGTAGACCTTGATTGGAACAGCAAGACCTTACGTGTCCGCTGTTATCGGCATCTGACTAAGTCATTTAATTGGAAGGGACGGATTTCACTTGACAATAGACTTTTTGTCGCTAGCAATCGTGTGCTGGGTTCAAACTATGCCCTGTTTAATCTTTTGGGGGGAAAAGACCATTAAAGAATATAACGATTCTTTGTTTCGTGACGATGCTAAGCAAGGTCTTTTGTTGTTTGTTTGTTTTTAGTTTTTTTGTTTTATTTGTTTTTAGTTTGCTACTACTACTACTACTACTACTACTACTACTACTACTACAGGGACAGCAGCAGCAGGATCAACAACAATGATGAAATAAAAACATAAGCAATGAGAATAATCATTATGACCATTGGGAATCGTCTGCTATTACCGGAACAGCAGCAGCAGCAGTATCAACAACAACGATGATGAAATAACAACATTAATGAAAATAATCATTACAATTATTGGGAATCGTCTACTACTACTACTACTACTACTACTCTTACAGGGACAGCAGCAGCATCAACAACAATGATGATGAAATAAAAACATAAGCAATGAGAATAATCATTAAATTATTGAGAATCGTATTCATCCCCTCTACGACACTGGAGCTCCCTCAGGTCGTGTTGCACATGTTAAGCACTAGACGCGAACAGTCGTGTGTTGCCACACTGGTTGAGGCAGCTATGACTGGCGAACAGTCGTGTTTGCCACACTGTTAGGCACTTGATAGCGACAGTCGTGTTCCAATGTGAGCAGCATGACTAGCGAACAGTCGTGTTTTGCCACACTGGTTGAGGCAGCTTGTGACTGGCGAACTACCAGAACGGAAACATGCCCATGGAGAATAGCTCAGTTGGTAGAGCGCCGACTCGTAATCTTGGTGATCCTGGGGTTGCGTGTTCGCATCTCCGCCGGGCGTTTCGATACAGGGGGATTTTTTCCCTCGGAGTTAACATTGGTTCTGACTCCATTTCCCATACAGTCCTTCGAATGAGACTATAAACAGAGGTTCCGTGTGTGAACACACGCATAATATCTTGCACACACGTAAAATCCCTTCACCAACTTTCGGAAGAGAAGGCCAGTTTGGCCGTTGGTATGGATGACACATTACACATAGCTGCACCCTGCGTGAGAAATGGAAAGAATGAAGGGGCAAGGAAATTGAGTAAACAATATTGAATGATATGGACTGGATGACACGTGAAACAACTGAATGAAGCGCCAGCTGGCAGCTCTTCAGTCGGCAGCTACCCAGGTAGGCAGCCCGTTTTGTAAACGAGTGTGGATTGTAAAGCGCTTAGAGCTTGGTCTCTAGCCGAGAATAGGCGCTATATAAGTATTCATTGTTGTTGTTGCTGAGAGAAGAAAAACAAAAACGAAGTAAGAATTGTTTCAAAACAGAGTGACTGAGGGCGGAAAATGAAGCAAAATTTAGAAAGAGAGGGGGTTAGTTACCGCCACGGACATTGACAACAAGTACAGGACAAAACCAATGCATTTCGACCTCTTGGGTCCACTTCAGGCAAAAACAAATACATTTAGGAGAGTGAAAACGAAGAACGAGAAACCACTTATCTTCTCGTATTCGGCGCAAGGGGGAAGAATAGAAAAAAAAAAAAAAAAAAACGAGGAAGAAAGAATAGAAAAAAAAACGAATAAAAAAAAAGAAGGCGACAAGAAAAGAACACAGGAGGAAAGAGGGGGTGAGGGAAAAGAATGGAAAAAAGAAATACGAAAAAGAAAGAAAAAGAAAGAAAAAAATGACAAAAAATGAAAGAAAGAAAGAAAACGAAACAACGAAAGAAAGAACAGAAAAAAGAAGCTAAGAGAGAAAGGAAAAGAAAGCAAGAAAAAAAGAAAGAAAGAAGAGATGTGGAAGAAAATGGAAAAGAAAGTGGGACGGAAAAAAGAATGAAGAAGAAGAAGAAGGAGAACAACAACAACAACAACAACAACAACAAACAACAACACAACAACACGATAAAGAAAAGCAACATGTATTACGTCTCAGAAATCAAGTATGTGTCTAATATACAAGGGATTGTTTTTAACTGAAATCAGAAAAACAACAAACGAACAAACAAACCCAAATATAAAAAAAAAACCGCGCGCGAGAGAGAGAGGAGAGAGAGAGAGAGAGAGAGAGAGAGAGAGAGAGAGAGAGAGAGAGAGGTGTGAGTGGTGTGTTTATAGTGTGTATGTATGTGTTAGTGTGTGTGTAGTGTGTGAGCGTGCGCGCGTACATGCGTGCGTGCGCGCGCGCGCGCGCGTGTGTGTGCGTGCGTACATGCGTGCGTGTGTGGTGTGTGTGTGTGTGTGTGTGTGTGTGTGTGTGTGGTGTGTGGATGTGTGTGTGGCAGTGGGAGAGGACAGAGAAGAGAGAGAGAGAGAGAGAGAAATAGCGCCCTTCTTCTCTACCCTCATACTATCTCTCTGCCTTCCACCATTATTTTTTCCAAACAAAAGTTAAAACAAAAATCAGAAGGAAAACCCCCCGGAGGCCAACAGAAAAGGTGTCGGTGTGTGAAGCCACGGGCCATGTTCTTCGTGTGGCTGACGGCGGCGGCCCCTTTCTTCTGCTTCGCTCCACTCTTCCTTGTTCTGTGACTTCAAGATGCGTCACCTTTTGTTTGGCTTGTGGGTGTTTTTTTATTTTTTTTTTATAGCTTTGCATTGTTCGCTCTCTCTCTCTCTCTCTCTCTCTCTCTCTCTCATCTCCCCTCACACACACACACACACACACACACACACACACACACACACACACACACACACACACACACACACACAACGCGAGGTCCTAACCACTAGACTATCACGGCCATTTGGTTGATTTGAGTGCTCATACATTGACCGTGTGTGTGTGTGTGTGTGTGTGTGTGTGTGTGTGTGTGTGTGTGTGTGTGTGTGTGTGTGTATATCACGAATAGTGGATAGACATTAAATGAAACACACACACACACACACACACACACACACACACCCCACCACCCCACACACGCACGCGCGCGCACGCACGCACGCACGCACGCACACAACAACACACACACAAAACACACACACACACACACACCACACACCCCACACACACACACACCACACACACACAGATACGCGTGCGCATATCTACATATAATGTAAACATGTACAAAAAGCAAGAAAATATGAAGAAAAGATAGCAGTCAAGCAAACAAAGTAAGCACTAAAGACAATCAAATGCATGCGAATAAACCACTCACACAATAACCAACTTTTTATGAAACGTTGAGAGAGAGAGAGAGAGAGAGAGAGAGAGAGAGAGAGAGAGAGAGAGGAGAGAAGAAGAGAGAGAGGCGTGGATAGGGAAGGAGGGAGGGGGGAGTTCTGCTCTAAGAGTTTCATTATCGTGGTCTTCTTATTATTATCTCTTTCTTCATCAACACTGTCATCCTCCGCCCTTGACATGGATTGTTGGCCAAGTGATGCGACAGCAGTGACAGATTTGTCTACGTCTCGTAGGTCTCTGACCTTCTGGCTTTGCGTCCTTGGCTGAAGCTGTTCGCGCTCGTAATTATAATCATGCCTCACACGGACAGTTAGTTTGACGGGGAGGGGGGCGGGAGAGGCAAGACAGGAGGGGAGGAGAGACAGAGCAAGACAGGAGGGGAGGAGAGACAGAGCAAGACAGGAGGGGAGGAGAGACAGAGGCAGGGTGGGGAAAGGGGGATGGGAGGTGGGCGAGGAAGGAGTGAAGGGAGGAAGGGGGTGCGTTGGAGAAGGTGTGTGTGTGTGTGTGTGTGTGTGTGTGTGTGTGTGTGTGTGTGTGTGTGTGTGTGTGTTGTGTGTGTGTTGGGGGGAGGGGGGGGGGCAGAAAGAAGAGAGGAGGGGGCAGAAAGGAAGTGGTGAGAACCTGTTTGTGTTGCGTGCAGAGCTGTAGAATGGATTAGAAATGTCCGAATGCCGCAGTCTGAACGAAAAAAGAGAAGTAAAGGGCAGCAATGTTACAGTTTTCGGACACAATGTCCACTAACAGTGTGGTGCTGCCACATCTTTGGTGATCAATTGACAAACACGGAACGAAGTTGTTGTTTTTTTGGTGGGGGGGGGGGGGTGAGAGTACCGCATCAGCAAAGAAGAGAAGAAGGAAGAAGAAGAAAGAGGAGGAAGGAGGAGAAGGAGGAGGAGGAGAAGGAGAAGGAGAAGCAAGAGGAGGAGAAGGAGTAGACGAAGAAGAAGGAGAAGTTGATGAGATGAGGAGGAGGAGGAGGAGGAGGAGGAGGAGGAGAGAGGAAAATGACACTGTGGAATTCTATTCTGCTCTGAGACTGCAAGACATAGCTGTACTCTCTGCTTCCTTTCAGATATCCTAGCATCATTCAGGCCCAAGAAATACAAACGCCTGCAGAGTTGGTCAAAATTGGAACAACGCTCTCAGAGACGCATCCACTGATGGATGAAACTCGACTGTGTGGTCCCAGTCTTCCCAACTGACCCCATAGCAAACTCAACTCTGGGTAGGACCTGCTCATTGGCCTACAAATCCTGCAAATCTAAATGGCTCTGACGGGAATGGATCCCACGACCTCCCAGCCATGATGCGCGACGCGAACCACTGCACTAGGGCGGCTCGTGTGATTTCCGCCCTTTTTTTTTTAAATTAAAATTTCTCTCTACGTCCATGTCCGAGATGCCGTTGTGTCAAAGTGGTCAGTAATGGCAAGTTCATGGGCAGAGTCGTCGGATGGACGTGGTGACGCCCTCCAAGGGGGAGGGGAAGGGGAAGGGGCGGGAGGAGGGGAGGGCTGTCAGTCATATTCGGTTGTACTACGACTTGGCAATTTTCTTGTCGACGGAAAGACGGTCAGTCGGTGGTGTACCTCCTGCGTATGTTGAATCAGAACTGACAGCATCAGCAGTGCAGTGTCTCCTCTGTAGAGCTGCCTCTTGAGGACATGATTCAGCTGCACTTTGCTGGTGCTGCAAAGGAACATGCTGGGGTGGGGTCTGTGTACGGAATGAGTCGGACTGAGTGCCAAGGGAGAAATGCCATCGGATGGCTCGGAAGACGAAACATGATAAGAAAACTTCATAACAGGTAAAAGACTTGACACCAAATTAACGATACAATTACTCTTTCCACAAAGCTCCATGACAGATTTAAAAGCTTATAGTTTGAGTTTGCTATTTGTTTGAATATTCTGTATTTATGTATTTTCCGATTTTTAAAAATATTCTTATGCAAATCTATATTCTTTTACATTCATATATTCTTCCGAGTTTTATTGTATATTCTTTGCGTACATCTTAAGCAGAGCTTGTTTTCCTTCTGTATTCAAAACCGCTGTTGTTAGACCTTCACTTAAGAAACCCTCCCTTGATGCTGATAATCTTAAAAACTACAGGCCCGTTTCTAATTTACCTTTTCTTTCTAAACTCATTGAAAAGATTGTCCTTCTTCAACTTCACAATCACCTACACTGCAACAACCTCCTCAACCCTTGACAGTCTGCTTACCGCTCTGGCCACAGTACAGAGACAGCTCTCCTGAAAATTGTGAACGATGTTATTGGTCCTTGATTTAGTATCTCTGCTCTCTCTTCTTGACTTATCTGCTGCTTTTGACACCATTGAACACTCAATTGTTTTGTCTCGTTTGCACGACACTTTCGGTATTTCTGATAAAGCACTGTCATGGTTTCAGTCTTATTTCTCTGATCAAACTCAGCTTGTCTGTTAATAGTTTCTCCTCCCAACCAGATATCCTCCAGTACGGAGTTCCTCAGGGATCCGTCTTGGGCCCCCTCATTTTCGTACTCTACACCCACCCAATCTCCGACATTGTTGTCCATTATAGCCTGTCTCACCACTGCTTTTCAGATGACAATCAAATTCACACATCCAGTGATATCTCTCGGCTGCTTTCTGCAATTCAGCTCACATAGTCGTGTATCATGGACATAAAATCCTGGATGAGTGTTAACAAACTTCCTTTATCTGACTGTATCCCAAACTCTGTCAAATAGGAAAATTGTACGGAGTTTAGGTGTTACCCTTGATTCAGCACTTTCCTTCCAGCAACATGTTTCCACAGTCTGTCGTGTCTAGTTACTTTGAGCTTCGCCACATTGGTTCTGTGCGACATCTTCTCTCTGTTGATGCCACAAACCCCCTTGTTTCTGTCTTCATTCTATCAAGACTTGACTACTGTAATTTTCTT
>CM065718.1:6262392-6274892 GCA_033310375.1 Conus canariensis | reverse complement strand
CCGAGATCATGTTGTTTTGTCCTCCTGTGTTTACGTCACAAAGGTTAAAAGGCAGGCACAGATCTTGTGTCATGGCAGACAAATGGCGCTGAATTCGATCGATGAGAAATTCTGTCGCTTCGGCTTGATTTTTTAATGTACGAGGTACGTTTGGACTGGTCGTATGTTATCGCATTTTATAGATGAGATAAAACACATCTGAGAAAAAAAAAGAAAACGTTAGCGATTATTACTGGAAAAATGGCAGACAGAAGATTTACTATTTGCTTGATTTTCTCCCTTTTTTTCAATCTTACATTTCTTTTTCAGTAAGTTTAAACCTTCAACTGATCCATCAAATCAGTTTTTACTCAACATTCTTTAGCCGATAGAAGTTGTAAGTCGTTCTGGTCTGTTTCCAGTGCGACGATTGCCTGAACCTCGGGTCATACCGTGTTCTTGAAAAGGTCTTTAGTCTGCACCTGTCCATATGTTGTGTATGCCTGTCACACTAATAATGAATGTTAACAGGGAATTGGTGAGACTGATGTTTTTGTAGAAGTCAGCAGAATGAATGACAACAGCCTGGACATTCATTGACCTGATCACCCACATAGAAAGCCCTTTGAACAAATTGGAACTACTGTCAGTTTTAGGGGGTAAGGTGTGGTCTGCAAAATGGATTGCAATTGTTCTTGAATTGGAGTGTGTAAACAGAGTGAGTTACAGTGTTTCACACACACACACACACACACACACACACACACACACACACACACACACACACACACACACACACACACACTGCAGGTGTCTGTATCTCTCGGGCTTGGTTGACGCCGGGATATATCATGAAAGTAATCGTCGAGTACAGCCCTGTCATGTAGTCTCAGACCGGAATGGAAATCTGTAGCATCATCTTCATCATCCTATTCTCATCGATCAGCATAAAAGAAATCTTAAACTCTTTGGCCCTTCCTACCCTGCCCTCACGGTGACCTCAGTTTCGATGTCCTCTCCACGTCTGTGGCCTCGGTTTGATTCCCTCGGAGTGAGAGGTAAGGGCGAGTCCATGGGGGCTGTCGTTGGACGGACGTAGTGGCGCCCTCCGGAGGGAGAGCTCACTCACGCCGGCACCGCGACTAAGCAATTATGGTCGTCAGTAGGGGGCTTAGTATGTGGTGTCCTGCGTATGTTGGATCAGAACAGGCGCCGCTGAACACCACCGAAGTGACTCGGCAGCAGTGCAGTGTCTCCTCCGGCGGGATGCCTCGTGACGACTTGACTTTGAGTGCTTCTTGTGGATTGCCGGTGCCGGGGCTGCGGCGGGCCGGCCGGGCAGTGGCTGTGGACGGGGGAGGGGGGGGGGGTTGGAATGAGAGATGTTGGTGCTGTGCGTCTGAGATGGTTACAGAAGAAGACAGCAAAAAAAAAAAAAAAAAAAAAAAAAAAGAGAGAGTTTCGTTCATTCATCATGTTAACCTACAGACCCGTATCAGATCAGTCAGAGGCCAGACAGTTCACCCCACCGCCAAAGGAACCAGCGTGCTTGCTGGCAGCATTGGCAGACCCACACGGCAACTCCTCTGGAAGAGGGCAGAGAGAAGACAGACAACCAGCGCGACATCCACAAGTCTGGCGTCCACCCTGGGGTTGCCCTGTCTACCCCCAACAGCCGTCTGTCCCAGAGGACAGTCCGTGGTGGATCCCGTTTGATGTGCGGAGTGACTAGGGCTAGCCATCAGCCCTGTGACGACCCGCAAAGCCGGCTGGGCAATCAGCAACGGGACCTCGTTAACCCTCACATGGTCCACATGGTCGGTTGGGCAGCAGTCAACAGGATTTGTGACCTTCCACCACGGAATGAGTCGCTTGTCATCTCTCCGGGTTTTCAGTTAGCAGCCAAAATAGGCAGTAGGGGGTGTCAGGAGTTGTTTTTGAGATTTTGACCCTAGCTGATACTATAGGTTTTCCTGCACAAAATACACTAAGTGAATGGTTTATATTTGACTGCTTTCTGTATTAAAATGACATTTTCAAACACCTAATATGTTAATATTATGCTGAATGTCTGCATCTGTTTTTGTTCATTTTCTCAAAAGCGCTTCTCAGAGGGTTACCATCTTCAAAACACTGCATCTTGAAAATTAAAAGCCCGATTTTAAAATGGTTTTCACCATTGAAAAGAGCAGAAAAATATGTTTAGAAAATATATATCTTAGAAACGCGTAACTATGACAAGCGACTCATTTTGTGGTGGAAGGTCGCATTTCATCTGACTTAACGTATTCAGATTAATATTTTGTCGAATCATCCCGATTCTGGCTTTCTCTTGAGTGTTGGACGCTGCAACTGCGTAATTCGTTTTGAAATATTACTTTGCTTCGCTTTTTTGCTTTCATTATTTCTTCGTGTGTGTGTGTGTGTGTGTGTGTGTGTGTGTGTGTGTGTGGTGTGCGCGCGCGCGTGTGTGTGTGTGTGTGTGTGTGTGTGTGTGTGTGTGCGTGCGTGTTCATGCGTGTGTGTGTGTGTGTGTGCGTGTTCATTAGTGTGTGTGTGTGTGTGTGTGTGTGTGTGTGTGTGTTTGGTGTGTGTGTGGTGGTGGTGGTGGTGGTGGTGGTGGTGTGGTGGTGGTGTGTGTGTGTGTGTGTGTGTGTGTGTGTGTGTGTGTGTGTGTGTGTGTGTGTGTGTGCGCGCGTGCGTGCTTGCGCGTGTGTATGTCTGCGTGTGTGTGTGTGTGTGTGTGTGTGTGTGTGTGTGTGTGCGTGCGTGCGTGCGTGCGTGCGTGCATGCGTGGTCGTGTGTGTGTATGTGCGTGCGTGCGTGCGTGCGTGCGTGCGTGTGTGTGTGTGTGTATGTGTGTGTGTGTGTGTGTGTGTGTGTGTGTGTGTGTGTGTGTGTGTGTGTGTGTGTGTGTGTGTGTT
This sequence comes from Conus canariensis, assembly GCA_033310375.1. Taxonomy (NCBI): domain Eukaryota; kingdom Metazoa; phylum Mollusca; class Gastropoda; order Neogastropoda; family Conidae; genus Conus; species Conus canariensis. The sequence continues at coordinate 6,271,989 of CM065718.1, read as the reverse complement.
GCGCGCGCGCGTAAGTTTTTTTTATATTTTTTTTAAAGAGTTTCCCTTGTCTCGAGTCACTTTATTTGTATCCTCAAATCTGAAACTCCTTATTCAAATTGGGTTCGATCTCAATTTTTATCAAGAACTCAATTTTGTTTATCAGTTCTTGTTAATAATATGCGGTGTTCTTTTCTCTTCGTTGGATTTTCCTTCTCTCTAGGCAGTCAAATTTAACAGGAAAAAAAGGCAATAAAGTGGAATTGTATATCTGTTTCGATCAATATAGATGAATTCGCTCAGAATGTTTCATTTAATGACTACAAAGTCTTTATTTCTCAGCCTTTAAATGTAAATAAAAGCAAACATCCACAGCTTAAGAACTATGATTCTCCGCCGGTCTATCAAAATGGAAATGAAAAAAGGAAAGATCAGCACAGCTATTCACATTCCAGAAAAACAAGACTGTTTTCAGATTTCTCCAAATTCACAAACATAAATGCTTGTGCGTCTAGGGTAAACAGGAACGCGATTCTATTGATTAGGAGCAAGAAAACTTCAGTTGGACCAAAAGCAATTTCTAATGAGATGCTCAAAATGTTGCTAAATAACTTTTTATGCCATTTTTACCCCCCCCCCCCCCTTTTTTTTTTTTTTTTTTTCTTTATTCAGAACTGCTGGCTAAATGAAAGAATGGCATCTAAGTGGAAGCAGTTGATTATTGTTCCAATTCTTGAACATGAAGTGTTAAGGTCAGAGAAAAAGTAGCCATAGGCCCATTTTCTTTGACACTGAGTGTAGGAAAACTAATGGAAAGAGTTATATTGAAAAAAGATTACCCATTTCTGGGAAAATCAGTTATCCCTGTAAACCAAACGGGGTTTAGAAATGATAGAGCAACAATTGACCGTCTGGCTCAAATAAGGACCCCTAAGAGACACAGAAATTTGTTGGAAGAAAAACGTATTTGCTGCTTTCTGTGATATCCAGCCACCTACTGAGTTCAATAGGAAAATGGTTTCTCTTGGGTCCCTACATTGGGAGTAAACATTGTTATTGCGTGTTACTGTTCCCTTTTCGTTCTGTATTAATAATCATACCCCACTTTCCGCCACCCTCTCTCAGCCTACCTATCTTGATTTGGCTGGCAGTTTGGAATGCTATTAAATTACCTTTTTTTTCAATGATGAGAATATCACTGTGTAAGTATTATTATGGGCAGCCCAATTATCTTTGATTTCTTTTCTTCGTCTCGGACACTACGGAGGGAGTTGGGGGGGAACGAGCGGAGACAGGGAAACGGGGGAGGAGGAAGGAGGGGGCGGGAAGGGAAGGGAAGGGGAGGAGAGGGGCGGAAAGTTAAAAAAAAAAAAAAAGTACTAGAAGCCGGGGAAAAGTTGGTAGTGTGTTCACTTTTCACATGTGTATGTCTGGACGTGACAGCGTAAATTGTAACAACCGCGCAAAATGTAACAATTGTTACAATTTGCGCTGTCACACACGTGTTGACGTGTGTAGTCGCCCACACACTTGAACATACCCCTTCCCCCATCCCCTCTCTCTCTCTGCTTTTTCCTGTGCGCATCTCAGGAATTGCGGGGAAGTGTACGTTCACTGTCTAAGGCAGCTAAAGGCCCGGTGACCTGTCTGTCCTTGCCGATAGCGCAGTGATGGATGATTTCAATAATTGCCCAGTGACTCATCACACTCACTTCTGTTTATCTGTCTTGTACCTATTTTGACTGTTAGTATAGAAATGACGTTAGGATTTTTTGCAACCACTATGCGGCTGAGCCTTGTGCACAATACACAGTACAATCAAAATGGATACATACACACACGCACGCACACACACAGACACACACACACACACACACACCACATACACACACGCACACACACACACACACACACACACACACACACACACACACACACACACACACACACACACACACACACACACACACACACACACACACACATACACACACACACACACCACTTTTTTCCCCTTTGTTCGCACAATCGTACCTTAGCTCTGTATGTATACGAGGAAGAAGAAAAAAAAAAACAGTGTGAAAACGAGCGAAAGTACATGAATGAGAAAGAAGACAGACAGACAGAGGACTGAAAGAGAAAGGAGATCAAAGGGAAAGCTCAGAGACATGCTGCACACAGTTTCAAACTTGTGAGGACCTGAACAAGGCGGTGTAGACACTGTAGGCTGACCCCTGATCGTCACTGGAGCCACGCGAAACAAACCTGTTGAAAAGCGAAGATTACTTCAAGAGGAGTGACGCAAGTCGTGGGCAGTTCGACAGTGACACCCGCAGAACTTTACTTTCGTTTGAAGAAGACAGAAAAAAGAACATGGAAGCTTCGCAGACCAGGGTCAGGAGCTTTGAAATCAATGTTGATTTGAATTGGGAGCCAATGGAAGTTTTCTGAAGGATCGAGAGATGTTGTTGGTACGTTGAAAGTTTAGACAAGATACCCGAATAGCAGAGGAGCAGATGAATGCTGTTGGTGTCACGTGATTACAAGACTTGCCTGGACTCTGTACCAGCGAAGATACGGGTCTGATTGTATAGAGAGTCAATGAGAAATGAAGATGATTCAAAGCACTGACACCCACAGGAAGCGTTAACAGCATTAACAAGGCAGATCTGATCAGAGACGTGGGCATAATACGATGCCAGGATTCCTTGCAAAAGGAGAAAATGCTAAAAAAAAACAAAAAAAAAGTTTTCCATTAAATGCTTGCAGGGATGTGTTAGGGGAGGACGGGGAGGGGGGCCGGGGGGGGGGGGGGGGGAAGAAGAATGGAACAAAGAAGAAGAAAGAAGGGGAGGGGAGAGATTGGGTGATGGGGGTAATTTTTCTGGTACAGATTGTATTCCGATCCCCCTGAAAATCCGTGCTAGACATTTCCTCTTTTCTGGGATTTTCTTTCATTCTCCTTTCCTCCTCTCTCTCTCTCTCTCTCTCTCTCTCTCTCTCTCTCTCTCTCTCTCTTCCCCGTCTCCCTCTTCTTTTTATCTCAATTGCTGTCAACAGCATTCTTGTGCTTTGTAATACACTTGTGGTTTTTTGTTGGAGGAAGTCTTCACACTGTCTTGTTCTATTGGGCTAGTTTTACAACTTTAAAACATGCCAGCTTTTCCGTTGTGATCTAGCAAAATCTAGATACTGTAACTGTTAACACTATCCTGAGTTGACCCAAACTGTCTATTCCGCAGTGTCTATTTGCCATATGGCTTTTTTTTTTTTAATTACCTCCGCCAGATAACATGGACAAAGGAATCACAGGACAAGACACGACGCGTTTCGACCTCCTAGGTCTTCTTCAGGCAAGATGAACAACACTCAGGACAACGAAAATGAAGAACGAGCAATCACTTCTCTTGTCAGATGCGGCGCAAGCTGGGCGTTGAAATTCATTTGTCCGTGTTGTCTGGTGTTGTCTGGTGTTGTCTGGCAGAGTGAGTTCCTTTTACCACCTTTCAACATGTGTTGACATTTCCGCCTGCAGTCTTCTCACTTTGCAGCTAACTTTTTTCTTTTGTTTCGTGTCCATTGACCTCGGATATATTCTGGAAAAAAAATCTCTATGTGATGCTTGGAGGACGATTCTCGATGGGAGACAACCTTGTGACTGCTGGTTGAAGTGACTCTGAGGAGATTCTGCACAGGCCGGCTCAGTGATTTTACCTTACCAACTGCAAATTTAAACTGGCAGCCTTACCCACCTGCTCCCCCCCTCCCTCTCTCTCTCCTCTCTCTCTCTCTCTCTCTCTCTTCTCTCTCTCTCTCTCTCTCTTCCGTGGTCAAGAAGACCGAACAATGGACCACCTCCAGTGGAGATGTCCACTCACCTAAGATGACCACAGGCATTGTGGGCGGACTATGGCTCTCCTAATCACCAAAGCCGTAACTACCACAGCCTGCATGACCTGACAGCATGAGACGACGGCATCGACTGGCTGTTGTGTGGTGTGTGTGTCTACAGCAACAGCAAAGCTTAAGGGCTATGTCACACGGGAAGTCACGCGAAACGTTGTTTCGCGGCGAAACAAACTTTGCATGATGTTGTTTCCAGTTTCCCCGGTGTCTGACATACTTTTGGAAAAAGAAATGATTTCGAAACTATTTCGCTCATGAACTACTTACAACTGGCTGTAGTTTTGTGAGCGAGTGTGAGTGAGTGGGTGAGATTAACGTCCTATTGGCCTGAGGCGCTTAAGGACAAGGTTTACCCCAGTAGTTTTACTTTATGCGTTTTTTGCAGTTCGTATCATGAGCCAATGTAAAGCGTTGGTGGTAAACACGTGGGTAATGACTCACTTGGCAGTGACATAGACGAGAAGCCCGCTTCAACTTCTGAACGTGCTGAACACTTTTTTTTCTTTTTTTTCCCAAGTACAAACACTTTGATTCACTTGTGAAGAAATGTAGGAGCGGAAAACGTGAAAAGAGAACAGTACTAAGAACAACAAAATGGACGGTAGATCTTGTCTTACCTGCACGAATTACGAAGGAGCAATAATTTCACAAAATGAACAGCAAGTCCTGTTTAACGTATACATAGTGCAAAACAGGCACAACATTGTGTTTACACTGTCAGTGTCACACATTGACCTTCTTATTGTTTTGAAGCGTTGTCCTTTTTTCTAATCACAGAGAGAGAGAGAGAAGAGAGAGAGAGAGAGAGAGAGAGGAGAGAGAGAGAGAGAGAGACAGACAGACAGACAGACAGACAGACAGAACATGCTGAAAACTTTGTTTCGGATTGATTTCTTCCGTTACCACTTAAATGTTGTCAGCAGTATTTTGAAGATTGAACGAAACCGACACACACACAACACACACACAAAAAAAAAAAAAAAAAAAAAAAACCGACAAGCGGGCAGATCTCATTGATCATTCATTTTGTGACCAATCGAACCGTAGACGGTACTGTCCAAGGACTCGAACGTGTGTGACATTTTACTGTGGACATTTCATTGTGTGACAGCATTCAAAATACTCATTGCTTGAAACAATGTGGGCCTGTCTGGAATAGCTCTTACACCTGAAAACAGTGACGTATGAAGCAGAGAAACTTCAGCGTCGACGCTCCGCTTCTCAAGGCGTTGGACTGACAAGGTACCCGCACGTGCTACGCGTTATGATGACGTTTTCTTTCCTCTCGGCTCCGTTCCCATGTCATTTCTAACGACATCCCTGCACAACTCGTGTCGTTAGTCAGTGCCCGTCTCAAAGGACTGCACGGCCCCTTCCCTTTTCTACCTTTCCCTCCTCCACTTTGGCGCCGGTTGCATTGGCACGTGCACAGCGTGAGGATCAAGCCAGTTGCGTCCCCCCCCCCCCCTCCTCATCTGTCAGTGGTTCGTGAAATGAGTGGAGGAGTAAGCTAGCTAGCTGGCCTTTCAGCACTCCTGATCAGTATGCATGTATGTACATATGTATGCATGTATGTATGTATGTATGTATGTATGTATGTATGTCTGTACACCAATTTTTTGTATGTATGTATGTATGTATATGTATGTATGTATGTATGTATGTATGTATGTACGAATGTATATATGTACGTATGTATCCATGCATGCATGTATGTATGTAGCATGTATGTACATGTGTATGTATGTATGTACGTTTGTATGTATGTATGTCTGTGCATCAATTGTATGTATGTATGTATGTATGCATGTATGTAATGTATGTAGTACATTTTGTATATATGTATGTATGTATGTATGTACGCATCTCTGTATGTGTGCACCTGTAAATGTAAGTAAGTAAAGTTCTGCCTTTTCATCGGTTTTTTCCTTCCCCTGTTTTGTAACTTATTTTCCCTAAGCCCCATATCACTGAAGGGTTTAGTATTTTTGCTTTAACACTTTCTTCCTCTCTCACCACTTGCCTCACCACCACCACCACCACCACCACCACCACCATCATCAAGACCGCAAAAAAGAAAAAACAAGAAAAAAAAGAAACATCTGCAGCAACAGACACCTTACTCTTTCACAGAGAGAACCGTCCACTGGGATGTGAGCAAGGTGAGTTGAATGAAACGGACCCACATCAAGGTTTAGTGGGTGTGTCCTAGGCCGTGTTTTTAACATTCCACCACGTTTTGTTTGATTATCTGATCACGTATTTTTTACATACTCTTTCTGACGGATTCTGGATCTGACTTCTGATGCAAATGAGAACCGTGGATCCGCATCAAAATTGGATGGATTCGTCTTTGGGCTGCATTCCATCTTTTGTCCATCTTTTCTCTTGTCTCCAAATTTGGTCAAACTCGGTTTGGTAGTTCTTGAGTAATCTTGCGGACAAACAGACAAACCAACAGACTGAGGTGAAAGCGGACAGACAGACAAACCAACAGACTGAGGTGAAAGCGGACAGACAGACAAACCAACAGACTGAGGTGAAAGCGGACAGACAGACAAACCAACAGACTGAGGTGAAAGCGGACAGACAGACAAACCAACAGACTGAGGTGAAAGCGGGACAGACAGGCAAACCAACAGACTGAGGTGAAAGCGGACAGACAGACAGACAAACCAACAGACTGAGGTGAAAGCGGACAGACAGACAAACCAACAGACTGAGGTGAAAGCGACAGACAGACAGACAAACCAACAGACTGAGGTGAAAGCGGACAGACAGACAGACAAACCAACAGACTGAGGTGAAAGCGGACAGAACAGACAAACCAACAGACTGAGGTGAAAGCGAACAGACAGACAAACCAACAGACTGAGGTGAAAGCGACAGACAGACAGCAAACCAACAGACTGAGGTGAAAGCGGACAGACAGACAGACAAACCAACAGACTGAGGTGAAAGCGACAGACAGACAGACAAACCAACAGACTGAGGTGAAAGCGACAGACAGACAGCAAACCAACAGACTGAGGTGAAAGCGACAGACAGACAGGCAAACCAACAGACTGAGGTGAAAGCGACAGACAGACAGGCAAACCAACAGACTGAGGTGAAAGCGTCACTTCCTTGGCAGAGGTCACACAGGGCTACAGCTCCAGTCAAAGAAAACCAAGAAAGGCAGTTCGCTTAATGGAGTCATGTGTAACAAATACACGCCAGAAGGAGACAAAGGACGAATGATGAATAGGACGCCCCCCCCCCCAACCCCTCCCCTCCCCAAGAAAATAAAAAGAAAAAGAAAAAAGAAAATGAAATAAAGGAAAAGAAGAAAAGGGTGTAGATACAATTCCAGGACTAACAATTTCTCCGGTGGGAAGATGAACAAAACGTTGATGACGAAACCTGTCAAATGTTAGGGCAGATGCCAAAATCACAACAACAGCAACAACAACAGCAACAACAAATAGAAGAAACCCACCGACTAAGAGAGTAAGAAGTGTCACGGTCAGGTCTCTGGTCAGACCTGGGAAGACACCGGAAGCCAAGCACAGAAGTCGTTCAGCCAGCTCTTGCAGATGCAGAAGGCATTATACATTCTCAGTTCCGACCAGGTACGTTTACTGCCCTTGAACAACTTATGTCCCCAACCCCTCCCACCCCCTCCTTTCATCTTCTTTTTCCATCTCCTCCAGGTATCCCACCCCACTTTTCACTCTCCCACCCGTTACTCACCCCGCTCACTCTTCTCTCGCTGCTAACAACAGCAGCACGGTTCTAGAGTCCTGTGACCTCGGCCATCTCGGCTCCACGTGTCTGTGACGCAAATGGACACTTTGCGGCTTGATTTGTTCTTGCGAAGTCCTCATTCCTCATCCAGCAATCTACTCCGCTTGGGGTGAAAAGTTCGTGCCAGCGATCTGCATCAGCTGGACACTTTGGTATCATGTCGCCCTTATTTTACTGGCGGGTTCCCAGTCTGTCTCTTGTAGGTGATATTTACAGATCGACATCACACACCACACACACACACACACACACACACACACACACACACACACACACACACACACACACACACACACACACACACACACACACACACCACGCACGCACGAGCACGCACGCACACACACACACACACATGCATGCATGCACACGCACACACACTCGCGCGCACGCACACACACTCAACACACACACCACACACACACCACACACACACACACACACACACACAACACACACACACACGCACACACACACACACATACAACACATAGAAAGAGAGAGGGATGAGACGCGCGTGCACACACACACACACACACACACACACACACACACACACACACACACACACACACACACACACACACACACACACCATAAACATCACGTAGACTCTCTTCATCTGAAGTACATCCACCACTACACCCTCAAGAGACGTTCACTAAATTCATTTTAAACAGACTGGCAGCAGACAGTCGACTTAAATTGGGGTTAACATCCCATAATAAAAGAAAGAATGAGCACAAACGTTTGTTCGTATTAATTATTATAAATTTATATAAATATTATTAATTAATTATTATATTATTATATACCACGTACGTATCATTCGAACTCGGAACATGCCAACATTCAATTTGAATGAAATCGAAAGAGAATGACCCAGCGCGATGTTGTCTAATCATGTAAACTTAACACACTAATAAATAGTGAGGGTTGGGGGGGGGGAGGGGCACAAGTCCGGCTAATAATCATTAATAAGTAGTGGAGGGTGGCGTGTGTGGGGAGGGGTGACAGGTGCTGGCTAACAATCATTAATAAGTAGTGGAGGGTGGGGTGTGTGGGGATTGGGGCAACAGGTCCGGCTAACAATCATTAATAAGTAGTGGAGGGTGGGGTGTGTGGGGGGTGGGTGGGCAACAGGTCCGGCTAACAATCATTAATAAGTAGTGGAGGGTGGGGTGTGTGGGGATTGGGGCAACAGGTCCGGCTAACAATCATTAATAAGTAGTGGAGGGTGGGGTGTGTGGGGGGTGGGTGGGCAACAGGTCCGGCTAACAATCATTAATAAGTAGTGAAGAGTGGGGGTGGGGGGTGGGGGCAACAGGTCCGGCTAACAATTCCTCCTCACTCAAACAATGGCCCGGTGAAAAGATTTAGAGAAAAAAGGTTGGAGGAAGGAGACAGACGACGGGGATTGAAAGAAAGCGTTACAATGTAAATATGGATAATTCAATATCACGATGCAGACACTTCCCTGCAGAAATCGTAGGACCTTATTCTCTCTCATTGTTCTCCTCTTTCAGAAAGAGAGAGAGAGAGAGAGAGAGAGAGAGAGAGAGAGAGAGAGGAGGAGGAGGAGGAGGAAGAGAAGAGGGGGTGGGAGAGAGAAAGAGAGAAGTGGATATTGAAGAGAGAGAGAAAAGAGAGAGAGAGAGAGAAGAAGAGAGAAGACAGACAGAAGAAGACAGACAGACAGACAGACAGACAGAGAGAAGAGAGAGAGAGAGAGAGAGAGAGAGAGAGATTGAGGGGATATAGAAGAGAGGGAGAGATAGAGAGAGAAAGACAGACAGACAGACAGACAGACAGACAGACAGACAGACAGACAGACCTTGTGTTATTCACCGCATGTAACACACTGACCGTCAACTAAAGATGGGGGAATCGCTCAACATCAGAGATGGTGCGACAGAATCTGAAACC
>CM065718.1:6252392-6254892 GCA_033310375.1 Conus canariensis | reverse complement strand
AAATCTTAGGTCCATCAAGTGAGTAGCCTTCTCTAACTGAGTGACTTGTTTAGTCTGGTAGCCGTTATGTCCATCAAACTGGTTTCAGCCAGCCAGTCAATGTGTGTGTGTGTGTGTGTGTGTGTGTGTGTGTGTGTGTGTGTGTGTGTGTATACGCGCGCGCGCATGCATGTGTGTGTGTTGTGTGTGTGTGTGTGTGTGTGTGTGTGTGTGTGTTGTGTGTGTGTGCAGGCGCGCGTGGTGCGTGTGTGTGTGCGTGTGTGCGCGGGCGTGGTGCGTGATGTGTGTGTGTGTGTGTGTGTGGTGTGTGGTGTGTGTGTGTGCGCGCGCGCGCGCGCGCGCGCGCCTAAGGCTTTGAAGAATGCGTGGGCATACGTCTGTGTACGCTAAGCATACCAATGTGATTCATGTATGATGTCAAACATCGGGAGGAAAAAAACGAAACAAAAGCAGCGGGAGTTGAGAAACTAAATCTATCTTTCAGAAAAAGATTGGTCGAGGAAAAGATGCACAAGGTGCCAGCCATATCCAAATAAAACAAGTGTGTCATCATTCAGGTTGTACGACGCGTGATCTATGGCTGGGATAACCATTTCAGGTCAATGGGGGTTAGGAGAATAAAATATGTATAGAGAACTTGACCGTGATCACGTACGTTGCGTGGAGTATACGCTCACAGGACTACAGACACCAGCTGAACAATAAACAGTTGACAACATTCAACATGTAAGGACAATTGGAGACAAGACAGAGTGAGAATTCTGGTTCTTTCATATGCAAATCAAAGGACGTAAGTATTTATAACACACACACACACACACACACACACACACACACACACACACACACACACACACACACACACAACAGTGGTTGCAGCTGACAATATCCTATGGATTTTTGCTTCTAAAAAGCATGGGTATAATTGACAATGATGAATATTCTGTTTGCAGTATGTTTAAGGATATCATCCAAAGTTAATGGTTCTGTAATAAAGCAAAAGACTTCAGGACTAAATTAAAACAAGGAAATAAGCATGTATGTAATAATGTGACGGTTTATCTTTTAATGCTGAGGTGATTTTGAAATCGGATTGATGATATGATAAAAGTTGTTTTAAGTTTGGACGTTCTTATATCATGAGCAACGTTTTATGTAAATAAACGTGACTTTACAAATACAAATCAAACGTACATGTTTTTGTTGATGTTGTTTTGCAGATGAACTACAGTATAGTCATCACACTGAAAAGGGATATACTACGTAAAAATATGAAACCGCGAGCTTAATAAAAATGGATAGAAAATGTTAACCATATTAAGGGTTGTTTAATAAATGTGTACATGAAATCAGTTGTCATCACGAATGCATCGTAATCTTAAAGAAATGTCAAGACAATTGCAAGTGATTTTAACCACGATCTATGTATAATTCATGTACTATAAGTATATGAACAGCATAGTTATGCAGAATCAGAATGAAACTAAAGGACTGATACTGAACAAATTGAAATAGATGTGTTTGAATTTAAAGCCATAATAAATAATATATGTTGCAAACGTTTAAAAATGAATGAGGGTGTGCCAGTGCAAGCGTGTGTTGGTTAGCGTATGCATAAGAAAGAAACCATCCATTATTATTTCTTTTCATATTTCCTTTCTTTAATATTATAATGTGTATGAAAAATGTCGGCCAGAAACGTGTTTTTCCTTCCATTATGTAAATGCTCTATATTTTGTAATGATAATTTGAATTTTTGACAGTGTAGTGTTTTCTAAAAAAAAAAGAAGAAAAAAGAAGAAGAACCTTGGCGAGGGTAAAAAAAAAAAATCATGGTGCATTGGCAAAAAACAAACAACAACAAAATGGTTGTACATAACTAGAAAAAGGTGTTCTTTTCGACATCTGCCCTTCACGTACATTTATCTTGTTTGTATTGAATATAAAACGGATTCAAAATGGAAATAAGCCGAGTCAACGACTAGCCAATCAAAGCATTTAAGAAATCTATGTCTTGTTTATACATATTGACATATGCGTCACACGGCGTAAGTCGTCGAAATCTGTACATTCCATCGCGATGTGACTTGATAATTAAGAAATCTCAGCTTTTCTTTACCGATCATAAGGGTAAGCTATCAAACAATTTAAGTATACTTAACCCCTCGTACGGCTGCGGTTGTCAAATAGTCTAAATATCCTTTATCCATTATATGGCTGAAGCTATCACGCGGTCTAAATGTCCTTTATCCATTATATGGCTGAAGCTATCACGCAGTCTAAATGTCCTTTATCCATTATATGGCTGAAGCTATCACGCGGTCTAAATGTCTTTTATCCATTATACGGCTGAAGCTATCACGCAGTCTAAATGTCCTTTATCCATTATATGGCTGAAGCTATCACGCAGTCTAAATGTCCTTTATCCATTATATGGCTGAAGCTATCACGCAGTCTAAACGTCCTTTACCCATCATATGAACGGAACTATTATACTGTC
>CM065718.1:6244892-6247392 GCA_033310375.1 Conus canariensis | reverse complement strand
CCTGGGATTACATTTCCATAACACAAGCTTGGACTGAAGATTCGTGCTGGGGAGGGGGGGGGGAAGGGGGGAGGGGCTGGAAGAGAGAGAAGAGAGAGAGAGAGAGAGAGAGAGAGGAGAGAGAGAGAGAGAGAGAAGGCTGCGGGAAGAAGGGAGAGGGGGGAAGGGGAGGCAGGGAGGAAAGTGGAGGGGGGTGGGGAGCAGGTGGTGACCGCAGCACTGCATGACGTTTCATGTCTGAGGTCAGTTTTTCAGGGCATTGTAAGGAAGGAGGATAATGGTTCCGTCAGCCGGTCTTCAAGGACAACGATCGTAGAACTGATTGTCAGTCTTCCTGACTACTCCGGGCAAGACTCTTTCGGCCTTTGGAAAGGTCAGGGAGTAAGGCTTCAACTTTCTGGCTGATCATGATGGCAGCGGTGAATTCAGCGCTTTCTTGGCTTTCCCTGTGATGGTGGTGATGGTGCGCCTTCTCTCAACCTTTTCCTCACCACTTAGACGGCTATGCTCTTGCCCACAAAAAAGTTATTCTTAGAATTGTTTTTCTTCTTCTTCTTGTACACCGTTCCTTGGTATCTTTAATAATAAAGAAGCTCTCTCTCTCTTTCTCTCTCTCTCTCTCTTTCTTTCTCTCTCTCTCTCTTTCTTTCTCTCTCTCTCTCTCTCTCTCTCTGTCTCTCTCTCTCTCTCTCTCTCTCTCTCTCTCTCTCTCTCTCTCTCTCTCTCTCTCTCTCTCTCGACATTAAGCCTTTCTTATAGTTATTTTTTCTGCACTTCGTTCCTTTTCATCTGGAATAATAATGAAAATCTTTGTTTGTAGCTTCCTCCTCTGTTTTAACCGTCCTTAGACCCATAATGGTTCTACCCCATTCCCCCTCCTTTCCCAAGCCTCCCCTCCCCCCTTCCCTACCCATCCCAACCCTTCAGTTTAGTTGCGGGTATCTGGTCAACGCTATATCTAAAAATAGAAAAAAATGAAATAAATGCCACCCTTTTATTGTGTTCAGAGTGATATTATTAATATATGTGACAGAAATCACAAAACATTCTTTTGTTAATATGTTGTCATTGTTAAGAATGCGATCATTGAATTTTTCCGCCATTTTGATTTGAAAATCTCACATTTCCACTGGCTGTCGAAAAATGAAGCAACAAGAAGTGAACCCTCCCCCCCCCCCCCCCCCCCCCTTGCCTCTTCACCCCTTTTCAGAAACTGGAAGGTTTAAGCTCAAAACAAGAATATTTTGTTCATCACCTAACTGACCCCGGAGAAAATATCTGAAGCTGAGTGAAAATTAAAACAAAAATCAAAACATAAACAGTAAACAAGTGGGGTATTTTTTGCTCCCATAAGAAAAGCTAACACAGAGTAACTTTTATTCAAGACTGGTACAGACTTTTAAACTTGAATAAAGTCAGACAAATACATAGACGAACAATCTAATAGTGGGGGAAAAAAACAAGCGCAGGCCAACAACTGAACTGTCTTCATAGTCATGACTTCGCAGATTTGGACTTAAGGAGGGGGGGGGGGGGGGGGGGGGGGGTGAGGGGGGGTTGAAAATGGAGAAACTGGGAACATGAAATTAAGAAACTATGTTACAGATGTGAAAACTCTTCACTAGCTGCATAAGGGAACCATCGCAATCCCTTTTGAAGGCAGATATATTTGTATTGCCTGCTCCGAGGCCTTTCGTCCGCTGGGTCGGAACTCATCAGGGAGACACGGCTGGTTGTGTCTGCGCTCCTGGCGTCAAATAGAGACACACCACAGTCCATAATACTGTGGTGTTCTCACCACCAAGGGTGCAAAAAAGAATCCAATAGCACCCCCAAAGCAGCCAGCGAAGAGTAGTAAATGAAACCAAACGAAAGTGTGGGGAGGAAAAAAGTTGCTGAAAAATTAAAGACATTATGCAAATAGTATAAAAAACAATCACCAAGCTAAAATTCTAAATCGAATCAGATAAAGACTAAATTATACTTGTCGTTAAAAGTACTTTTAACGAAGCAAACAATCATGATGATAAAATACTTGTAAAAAGCAGAGAAAAAGAGATAGGAAAAAAAGTAGCGCAAGCGGAGCGAGTCTCCTGTGCCAGACAGGCCCGGGAAAGACAGTCACTTGCTGACTTGGTCAATAGGAGGATTCAGCGCGTTCTCCACGTGCTAAGCCCGCGTCTATAGTGTTCCCAGGCAGTTTCGGGCGATGGCAATTAAAGTACCTTTCGAACCGCAATTACCTTGCCGTCCCTTCGTTTCGTCTCCGAGACTAACTTGGTAATGGCATGCGACGTTTAGGTTTAGTTAAAAGGGCTGACTGAGCAGGCGTGATTTGATTCGTCAAGCAGAGGAGAGGGAGGGGAGGTAAGCAAACGGGTCGCTGAGATTGTGTCCCGTGGCATTAACATTCCGGCGAGGGAAAGAAGCCTTCACGCCTCACGTGTGAAGGTCGCTTTACCGGGCGGGCTTCTTTTCTTCTCTTGTCTGATTCTTTCTT
>CM065718.1:6233694-6237292 GCA_033310375.1 Conus canariensis | reverse complement strand
TTTTCTTTCTTTTTTTCTTTTTCTCTTTTTCTTTATTTCTTTTTCCTTTTCTTTTCTTCCTCCTTTTTCCTTTTCTTTTCTTTCTTTCTTTTTCCTCTTTTTTCTTTTTTCATTTCCTTTTTTTTCTTCTTTTTTTTTTCCTCTTCTTTTTTCTTTTTTTTCTTCCTTTTTTCTTTCTTTTTTCATTTTTCCTTTTCTTTTTTTCCTTTTTCCTCTTTCTTTTTTCTCCTTTTCCTTTTCTTTCTTCCCTTTTTCTTTTCTTTTTCTTTTCCTTTTTCTCTCTTTTCTTTTTCTTCTTTTTTCTTTTTTTTTTTCTCTTTTTTTTCTTTTTTCTTTCCTTTTCTTTTTCTTTTTTTCTCTTCTTTTTTTCTTTCTTTTTTCTTTCTTCCTTTCTTTCTTTTTTCTTCTTTTTTTTTTCTTTCTTTTTCTTTCTTTTTTTCTCTCTTTCCTTCTTCTCTTTTTTCTTTTTTCTTCTTTTCTTTTTCTCTTTTCTTTTTTCTTTTCCCTTTTCTCTTTCTTTTTTCTCCCTTTTTTCCTTTTCTTTTTTTCCTCTTTTTTCTCTTTTCTTTTCTTTCTTTTTCCTCTTTTTCTCCTTTCCTTTCTTTCTCTCCTCTTTTTCCTTTTCTTTCTTTTTTCTCTTTCTTTTCTTCCTTTCTTCTTTCTTCTTTCTTTTTTCTTTTTCTTTTTATTTTTTTCTTCTTTCTCTTTTCCTCTTTCTTTTTCTCTTTTTTCTCTTTCTTTCTCTTCTCTTTTTTCTTTTCCTTTTTCTTCTTTTCCTTCTTTTTTCCTTTCTTTTCTTTTTCTCCTTTTCTTTTTTTCTTTTTTCCTCTTCTCTTTTTTCTTCTTTTTTTTTTTTTTCTCTTTTTCCCTTTTTTTTTCCTTTTTTTTCTTCTTTCTTCTCCCTTTTTCCTCTTTCTTTTTCTTTCCCTTTTTCTTCTCTTTTTTCTTTTTCTTTTCTTTTTCTCCCTTTCCTTCTTTCTTTCCTTTTTCCTTTTCTTTTCTCTCTTTTCTTTTTTTTTCCTTTTTTTCTTTATTTTCCTCTTTCTTTCCTTTTTTTTCTTTTTTCCTCTTTTCTTTTCTCTTCCTTTTTTTCTCCTCCTTTCTTTTTTCTTTTTCCTTTTTCTTTTCTTTCTCTCTTCTTTTTCTTTTCTTTTTCTTTTTTTCTTCCCTTTTTTCTCTCTTCTTTTTCTTCCTTCTTTTCTTTCTTCTCTTTTTTCTTTTTTCTTCTTTTTCTTCCTTTCTTTCTCTTTTTTTTCTTTTCTTTTTTCTTTTTTTTCTTTCTCTTTTTTTTCTTTCTTTCTTTTTTCTTTTTTCTTTTTCCTTTTTCCTTTTTTTTTCTTTTTTTCTTTCTTCTTTTCTTTCCTTTTCCCTCTTTTTTCTTTTCTTCTTTCTTTTCTTCTTTTCTTTTCTTTTCCCTCTCTTTTTCCTTTTCTTTTCTTTCTCCACCTTTTCCTCTTCTTTTTCCATCCCCTTTTCCCTCTTTCTTTATTCTCATCCCCTTTTCCTCTTTCTTTATTCTCATCCCCTTTTCCCTCTTTCTTTATTTCCCCCTTTTTCTCCTTTTTCTCTTCTTTTTCTCCCTCTTTTTCTCCCCTTTCTTTTTCTTTCTCCCCTTTTTCCTCTTTCTTTATTCTCATCCACCTTTTTCCCTCTTTCTTTATCTCATCCACCTTTTTCCTCTTCTTTATTCTCACCCCTTTTTCTCTTCCTTTTTCTCATCCCCTTTTTCCTCTTCTTTTTCTCATCCACCTTTTTCCCTCTTTCTTTATTCTCATCCACTCTTTTTCCTCTTCTTTATCTCTCATCCCCTTTTTCCTCTTTCTTTATTCTCATCCACCTTTTTTCCCTCTTCTTTATTCTCATCCCCCTTTTTTTCCATCTTCTTTATTCTCACCCCTTTTTTTCCTCCTTTCTTTTTCTTCATTCCACCCTTTTTTCTCTTCTTTCCTTTTTTCATCCCCTTTTTCCTTCTTTATTCTCATCCACCTTTTTCCTCTCTTTTATTCTCATCCACCTTTTTCCTCTTTCTTTATTCTCATCCACCTTTTCCCCTCTTCTTTATTCTCATCCCCTTTTTTCCTCTTTCTTTATTCTCATCCACCTTTTCTCCCTCTTTTATCTTTCCTTTCTCATCCCCTTTTTCCCCTCTTCTTTATTCTCATCCCCTTTTTCCCCTCTTTCTTTATTCTCATCCCCTTTTTCCTCTTTTTTTTTCTCATCCCTTTTCCTCTTTCTTTCATCTCACTTTCCCTCTTTTTCCTCCTCTTCTTTATTCTCATCCCCTTTTTCTCCTTTCTTTATTCTCATCCACCTTTTCCCTCTTTCTTATTCTCATCCACCTTTTTCCCTCTTTCTTTATTCTCATCCACCTTTTTCCCTCTTTCTTTATTCTCATCCACCTTTTTCCTCTTTCTTTATTCTCATCCCCTTTTTCCTCTTTCTTTATTCTCATCCACCTTTTCCTCTTTCTTTATTCTCATCCACCTTTTTCCCCTCTTTCTTTATCTCATCCTCCTTTTTTCCCCTCTTTCTTTATTCCTCATCCACCTTTTTCCTCTCTTTCTTATTCTCATCACCTTTTTCCCTCTTCCTTTATTCTCATCCCTTTTTCCCTCTTTCTTTTTCTCATCCCTTTTTCTCTTTCTTTTTCTCATCCACTTTTTCCCCTTCTTTATCTCATCTTTCCTCTTTATCTTCCCTTTTCTCTTTCTTTATTCATCCCCTTTCCTTCTTTATTCATCCCTTTCCTTTTATTCATCCTTTCCTTTCTATTTCATCCCTTTCCCTTTTTTCTCATCCTTTCCCTTCTTTATTCCACCCTTTTCTTTATTCTCATCCACCTTTTTCCCCTCTTTCTTTATTCTCATCCACCTTTTTCCCCTCTTTCTTTATTCTCATCCACCTTTCTTTTTTTCCTCCCCTTTTCTTTTTTCTCATCCACCTTTTTCCTCTTTCTTTATTCTCATCCACCTTTTTCCCCTCTTTCTTATTCTCATCCCCTTTTTCCTCTTTCTTTATTCTCATCCACCTTTTCCTCTTTCTTTATTCCATCCACCTTTTTCCCTCTTTCTTTATTCTCATCCCCTTTTTCCCCTTCTTTCTTTATTCTCATCCACCTTTTTCCTCTTTCTTTATTCTCATACCCTCTTTTTTTCCCCTCCCCTCTTTCTTTATTCTCATCCACCTTTTTCCTCTTTCTTTATTCTCATCCACCTTTTCCCCTCTTTCTTTATTCTCATCCCCTTTTTCCTCTTTCTTTATTCTCATCCACCTTTTTCCTCTTTCTTTATTCTCATCCACCTTTTTCCCTCTTTCTTTATTCTCATCCACCTTTTTCCCCCTCTTTCTTTATTCTCATCCCCTTTTTTCCCCTCTTTCTTTATTCTCATCCACCTTTTTTCCTCTTTCTTTATTCTCTCCCCTTTTTCCCCTCTTTCTTTATTCTCATCCACCTTTTTCCTCTTTCTTTATTCTCATCCACCTTTTTCCTCTTTCTTTATTCTCATCCACCTTTTTCCCCTCTTTCTTTATTCTCATCCACCTTTTTCCCCTCTTTCTTTATTCTCTCATCCCCTTTTTCCCTCTTTCTTTATTCTCA
>CM065718.1:6203694-6206194 GCA_033310375.1 Conus canariensis | reverse complement strand
ACATTGCCGGTAACGAATAAAGGCAGGAGAAAATAAGGGAGAACAAACCCCGTCAAATGAGAATCGTTCAGACAAAGGAACAACATAGGAGAGAGAAGGGAACGGAAGGGACGGAGATCTGGAGATGAGGATAAAACACTGAAGGCAGCAGTGGGGAAAGTCAAGGAAAATGAATGAAGATTAGAACAGTCGGAGAGCTGGGGGTGGGGGGTGGGGGTGGAAGGGGGTGTAAAGAGCGCAAGCAAGAGAGAGAGAGAGAGAGAGAGAGAGAGAGAGAGAGACCAGAGAGGGAGAAAGAGAAAGAAAGTGGGGGAAGAGAAAGGGGGAGAGAGAGAAAGAGAGAGAGGAAGAGAGAGAGAGAGAGAGAGAGAGAGAGAGACAAGGGGAGAGAGAGACAGGGGGGACAGAGAAAGAGAGAGAGGATGGGTGAAGAGAGAGGGGGGAGAGAGAGAAAGAGAGAGAGAGAGACAGAGAGAGAGAGAGAGGGAGAGAGAGAGGATGGGTGAAGAGAGAGGGGGGAGAGAGAGAAAGAGAGAGAGAGAGACAGAAAGAGAGAGAGAGGGGAGAGAGAGAGAGAGAGAGAGAGAGAGAGAGAGAGAGAGAGAGAGAGAGAGAAACTGATACCACACATATCAATGTGGTTTATATTAATTGAAATAACCCAGACAGAAATAATGAAGACAAAAATAATGTCGAGTGCACAGGTGTAAACTAAAATAACAGCCCCAGTCAATCAGAGATAAACAACTGAAACCCAATACCGGGTAAAGAGAACGCGTGGCAAAGAGAGAGGACCTGAAAATATCAGACTGAAAAATAATGAAAAAAAAAACAACAACAAAATAATATCCAATAGAATATGAGATGAAAAAATGAACGCAGAATATAATGTTACATAATGTAATATAATTTGATATAATGTCGTATAACACAAACATCATAACATATTATTTATGATATGTATGTATGTATGTATATATATATATATATATAACATTACGTAATTGAGTGCAACAGTTGTTGAGGATGGAAACAAACTACTTCACCGTGAGGAACAGACTATACAACATAGAAAGAAAGCCAGCTGTTTCTCTCGTGTCTTCAAGTTAATGTTGTATTGTGCCAAATGTCTCAAGGGCAAGTCGACTTTGTGACGGATGCTTTGACCTCGTAGCTACCAGGCACGTGTTTTCAGTTGAGAAATGCAACCCTCATGAAGTTTGGCCCACTCTGAAGAAAGGTCCAGTGACGGTGAGGAATGACCCACTGGCCGCAGGGAAAGTCCTGTTGACAACGGGAAAGACTGTAACCCGGGATTCTCTTCAGAGAGTATGTAAGACCTCATGGCGAAAGCTTGGCCGTGTCTGGAGTTGTACTGTCTTGACCTGTCAGCGGAACAGCAACGAGTGGGGCTGCGGGATGCACGCGGCAGTTGTTTGACGGTGACGTTTTTCGCCGGTGGCCTGTGCAGTCATGAAATGTGGGCTGGTACTCCCATGGGAACGCTCCCGCAGAGGTTCTGTCGTGTCACGTCCAGTGGCCATTACACAATGGCATCTGCCAGGGAGCAGTTATGTCCCTTGACGCCTTAATGGAATGCCCTGTGCGTGCCTGCACCCTATGTGAACACAGCGCAGGCTTCCAGGGATTTAGCTTCCAGCTGGTGTGTTCGGAAGTTGAAGACAATACTTCTCTGAGTCCCACCCGCACCTACGGCTGTCTCTTGCTTTTTTTCTTCTTTTCCTCCTCGACCAGACCCAGCTAGAACTCTTTCCAGATGCCTCTGCCAGTGCCTTTAGAGTTCTGGTTCCGTTCTTCTCTGGAATCGAAATCTGTTTCATGAGATCAGAGATCATGGAAAAACCATGAAAATACTTCTTCAGCATGTCTCGGTTATTCATCAGGGCGTGCGTGATACACATCCCAAGAGCCAACTGACTCAGCTTATTTGGGAGTGAGGACCGAGTCACATCACATCGAAGTCCATCGTCTATGCTGTGGCTCTTTAGACTGCTTCTCAGACCATCATGGCGTGTGTCTACACAGCCAGGCATTCCCGGGATGCCTCCATCCTGGACTGACATAGTAGTCAATACTCTGGACTGACATGGTAGTCAATACTCTGGACTGACATAGTAGTCAATACTCTGGACTGACATAGTAGTCAATACTCTGGACTGACATAGTAGTCAATACTCATTTTTTGTGACGCACTAAAAAGTCTTGCTGCCATTTCGGAAAAGATGTTCCCCTCAACGATCACAAATGACTCTGGTCTGAATTAGCCGATGTCCTGCAAGGGAATTAGCCGATGTCCTGCAAGGCTTTGGAGTAAACGAGCGGCATTCTCACCACCATGGGGAAAAATAAACACAATTCACACACCACCTTGGGCAGCCACTGAAGAGTAGAGTAGGGACATTGGAAGAAAGTGCCCTAAAAGATGAATAACCCCGAAATGACTGAAGAACGACCTGCATAAAAGGCAGTTTATTGCACC
>CM065718.1:6173694-6181194 GCA_033310375.1 Conus canariensis | reverse complement strand
ATGGGGGCTGTCGTTGGACGGATGTGGTGGCGCCCTCCGGAGGGAGAGCTCACTCACGCCGACTCCGCGACTAAGCAATTATTGTCGTCAGTAGGGGGCTTAGTAGGTGGCGTCCTGCGTATGTTAGATCAGAACAGGCACCACTGAACACCACTGAAGTGACTCGGCAACAGTGCAGAGTCTCCTCCGGTGGGTTGCCTCTTGACAACTTGACATTGACTGTTCCCTGTGGATTGCCGGTGCGGTGGGACCGACGGGGCTGTGCTGTGGACGGGGTGTCGGAATGAGCGGCGTGGGTGCACTGCCTCTGAGGTGGCGCAGAGGTTGGGACAGCAAAAAAAAAAAACAACAAAAAGCAAAAACAAAACAAAAACAAACAAAAACAAACAAAACAAAACAAAAGGGAAAACCAATACACGGTTTTCCCATTTCTTGAAAATAGATTTCACCAAGTTCAGCTGCTCGTCTAATTTTGCGCTCTTCTGATGATGTTGTTTTAAACAATTTTGTTTTGAGGATAGTTGATAAACACTGTGTGCATACCATGCATGTTTTCAACATCCAGCCACAAGATGAGGTTCATCAGATTCATATCGCAATGTTCACTCACAACACGCGACTAAGCAATTCATGTCGTCAGTCTTAGTATGTCATGCGTATGCTTGATCAAACCAAGCACTGCTTAAAACCACCGAAGTGACTCCTCGGCGGCGGTGCAGTGTCTCCTCTGGGGGCTGCCTCATGAAGACCTGACGTTCACTGTACCCTGTGGACTGCTGGTGCCGAGGCATCAGCGATGTGGGGGCGGTGCCACTGAGGTGGCACAGAAGATCAGACTGAAAAAAAGGGACAGAGCCAACCATGGGAGGCAGCTCTTGAAGATACAAACATGTTCTAGAAAGAAATGAATCTTAATTATGAGGCAAATCTGGCCCAGACAAATAACCTTTATTTAAACCATTTAATTTTTCCTAAAAAAAAAGAAAAAGAAAAAGGCTACGCGGAGAGGGAGTGGGGTTTTATTTGGATGGTCTTGGCAGGCAAGTTCCACTTTTGCTTGGTTTGATCTTGCTGCTGTTGTGCCGCTCTGCATTTCTTACATCATTGATAGAACAGGATTTTTTTTTTAAAGAGTGGTGTTTTGTTTTTCATGTACTTATTTTGTGTTAAGCGGACCTAAACAAATGTTCAGCAGCAAAATACTCCTCAGGTATCTATAATACAAACATTTTGACAAATTCACTGGAGATTGTAGTTTGTACGCACTGATTTTTTTTTCACTAATGAATAGAAACCTGCAACACACACATTGTAACACACACACACACACACACACACATTGTAACACACGCATTGTAACACACGCATTGTAACACCCACATTGTAACACACGCATTGTAACACACGCATTGTAACACACACATTGTAACACACGCATTGTAACACACGCATTGTAACGAGTTTACCTGAAGCTGCACTTTCTATGCACTGATTTGTTGACAAACTAACATACACATTTCAACGAATTCACCGAAAGTTGTAGTTCCTATGCACTGATTGGTTTACAAACTAATGATTAGAGGTCCCGACCAGCGCGGTGTGTAAGGTAGCTGCTCCGTTTGGTCTGTAAACCCTTCTTCCCAACAGACCCGTTCTGGAGAATAATAATAATGATAATAATGTTAATTTTTTTAATAGCGCCTATTCTCTAAAGATTAGGGCTCTAAGCGCTTTACATATAATACAATAAACACTCTCGTTTACACAACGGGCTGCCTACCTGGGTAGTGCCGACTGAAGAGCTGCCTGCCGGCGCATCACTCAGTCGTTTCCCGTGTCATCCGATCAATATTGTTCACTCAATTTCTTTATTTCCTTCATTCTTTCCATTTCTCACGCAGGGTGCATTCTATGTGTAACGTGTCATCCATACCGACGGCCAAACTGGCCCTCTCTTCCGAAAGTTGGTGATGGGATTTTACGTGTGTGCAAGATGCTATGCGTGCGTTCACACACGGAACCTCGGTTTATAGTCTCATTCGAAAGACTAAGAAGAAGAAAAAAATATCAGGGGAAGATAATGCCTGTCTTTCCATTGCAAACAGACTGATCTTTCCTCAGTTTATTGGTCTGACATATAGATGTGGAGAGTGCATCAGGGGAAGATAATGCCTGTCTTTCCATTGCAGACAGACTGATCTTTCCTCAGTTTATTGGTCTGACATATAGATGTGGAGAGTGCATCAGGGGAAGATAATGCCTGTCTTTCCATTGCAGACAGACTGATCTTTCCTCAGTTTATTGGTCTAACATATAGATGTGGAGAGTGCAAGGCTTCGTTTGAAGCCTGCGTCAGGATCACGATCGGGAGATCGGCGTTTCGGATTAGAGGCACAGCGTCTCGCGCTCATGTTCTGGAATTTTCTCTTTCTGATTGAACACGAGCTGATTGACAGGACCAAATTGATGTGGCCCTGCCCACCAGCGGGCATCATTCTGTCCCATGAAAGCGGCGGGGTTACTTTCGCAGAACGCAAGTTCCAACACAAATTACCTCCCTTTCAGATTTTCCAACATCGTCCACTCCCTTACTGATCTATTCACTTGTTAAAGCCATTTAGTTGTAATCCTTGGGCGCCCACGTATACGCATAGTCTTCCAGATGCGGTACAGCGGATATAGATCAGCAGTTCGCACGCAGTGACGTCCCTTTAATGAAACTGAGACCAAAATGGAATGGGTACCATCACGCTTTTAATTAATCAGTCCAAATTGTTCCAGACTCTCCCCCAACCCGACCAGCAGCAGCAGCAGCTGTCTGGAACATGGTCTGGGCCCCGGCAGCTAGACCGAGGACAGACAGACGCCAAACGGTTTGACACCGGGGAGATTAGGAACCGCCATTCTTCTTAATGGTGCCAGACAGCGGCAAGGCCACATTCAGCCGATGGATGATGGTTCAAATCCCCTGAAAATGAACTGCTCAGCCGCCTCGTGCTGTCTCCTGCAAGAAAGGACACGGGCGGGAGCGAGGGGGAGGGTGGGGGAGGGAGCTGAGGAAGGGGAAGAGGGATCGGAGGGGGGAAAGGGAAGGCAAGGAGGGGAGGGGGGGGGGTGTTGTGCGCGGGTGGGGGGCGTTCGTATGGCAGATTCCTAGTCTCAAAAAGGCTTTTTTTTCACCATTAGGAAGATAAATACTCACGGTGAAAAGTCACATTCACCTAATAGGAGTAAAACTTTCTCTACGAAGACAGCTTTTTTTTTTTTAATGAAAATTTAGATTTCTTCATGATCAGTCATTTTTTTTAATTAAAAAAAATCATAATAAAATGTTTTTCATCATGAAAAGAGTCTTTTTTCTTTTCATGTAAAGAATGATTTTCTGTATGAAAAGAGTGATTTTCAGTTATGAAGGGGAAAAAAAGAGAAATTTTGATTTCAACATGAGAAATAGTCTTCTTCAGTTACTTCTTTTTTCTCCATGAAAACCTGATTTTTGTATGAAAGGGCTTGTTTTCTTTGTAAAGCTAATTATTTTCTTAATATTTTTTTTCATGAAGAATTTTTTTCACGAAAAAAAGCATTTTTTCCTTCATTAATACGTGGTTTTCCCGTGTAAAGAATGATTTTCTGAATAGAAAAGTACTTTTCATATTGAGAAGGGTAATTTTCTTCATGAAAAGAATAATTTTCCCCATGAAAGGATTTTTTTTTTTCGACAAAAGGTACTTTCTTCACGGAAACAGCAATTTTCTTAATGAAAGCAATTGTCATTCAAAGAAAACAGCACTTTTCTTCAAAATCATAGTTATTACCCTGGAAACAACTGCTCATTTCTTCACGAAAAAGTAATCAGCAACCGTCAATATAATTTTCATCGGAGGACTCTTTCTTCGAGAGTGTAACGTCGGAGAGGTATACTAACGCTATGAATTGAACGTGAAGAATTCGTAACGTATTGACGCCTGTGAAGATTATTCGTCAATCGGACCGTTTTTAGACAGAAATAAAAAGCAATATTCGTCTAAACAAATGTTAAATATATATTAGCGAACCGCCCAGAGAAACGGTAGACAAACGAGTCACAAGACAAAACACTTCGCGTTTCGACCTCTTAGGTTTTCTTGCGGGCAAGATACAAACAAATAGGACAACGAAAATTCACTTAGCTTTGATCGCTTCAGAGTTCTGCGCAAGGAAGGCGTTGATCAATATTCGTCTATCGGACCGTTTTTAAACAGAAACAAAACCAAACGCAATACAATATCGTCTATCGGACCGTTTTTAAACAGAAACAAAAACCAATATTCGTCTATCGGACCGTTTTTAAACAGAAACAAAAACCAATATTCGTCTATCGGACCGTTTTTAAACAGAAACAAAAACCAATATTCGTCTATCGGGCCGTTTTTAAACAGAAACAAAAACCAATATTCGTCTATCGGACTGTTTTTAAACAGAAACAAAAACCAATATTCGTCTATCGGACCGTTTTTAAACAGAAACAAAAACCAATATTCGTCTATCGGACCGTTTTTAAACAGAAACAAAAACCAATATTCGTCTATCGGACGTTTTTAAACAGAAACAAAAACCAATATTCGTCTATCGACCCTTTTAACAGAACAAACCAATATTGTCTACCGTTTAACAGAAACAAAAAATATCGTCTATCGACCGTTTTTTAAACAGAAACAAACCATCAGAAGTATCTTTTGCTGCTATACGACACTTCCAGTAAGTCGTAATGATCTATTATTCTTCTCCCTCTCCTCTCTCTCTCTCTCTCTCTCTCTCTCTCTCTCTCTCTCTCTCTCTCTCTCTCAACTTGCAAATGTTTTAATCATCATTTCATACAGGCTATCATGTACTTGTGTGGTTGATTACAAAGACCCCCACCCCCACCCCACCCCACCCCCACATTCAGTTGTACGCGCGCGCACGCGCACTACCACGCGCATGCAAAACCCCCTCCTTCACATATATGCACACCACAGAGAGAGAGAGAGAGAGAGAGAGGAGAGAGAGAGAGAGAGAGAGAGAGAGAGGACTCACAGACAGAGAAAAGACAGAGAGAGAGAGAGAGAGAGTGTTGTATATTACTATTATCCTCGAATACTGAATGTGTCTATCCAACGGGTGTAATGACAAACAAAGCCACACGAGGGTAAATCTTCACAAAGGTGAACTTCAGTGTTCAGGCTGAAGAAGCAATAAGAGTGTCCTCCCTACGATCGGTGCATGCTTGTAGTTTATATGTTGTACGCATGCACATAGTTAGGTGACATTATTGCTTACTAGAACACATGCTCTCCTTTATGGCGGACAATCGTGCGAAAAGAAAGATAGTTACTAACATCACACAATTTATCTCAACGGGTCAGTTTCACTGTCTTTTTGACGCAATATTTTTTCTATAATTTCATTCTTTTTTTTAGGAGCTGAAACTTGCAATTTCCCGTGTTAACATTAAAACCCAGTTTTTTTTTCCCCACCAATCAGCTATCCGACACTGGAAGGCTTTGCTGACCGGGTCGTGTTTTGTGGGGGAGATTTCATGGATGAGAATTCGCCATCGGCCCAAGGTTCTTTTCACACGATGTGATGTCGTGTCCGACAGAATTGATACGGAAATGGCCAGGGGAGGTGTGTGTGTGTGTGTGTGTGTGTGTGTGTGTGTGTGTGTGTGTGTGTGTGTGTGTGTGTGTGTTTGCATGTGTGTGTGTGTGTGTGTGTGTGTGTGTGTGTGTTGCGCGCGCGCGCGCGCGCGCGCGCGTGCGTGTGTTTTGTAACTTCAGAAAAACCTAGAACTGATAAGGTTTAACGTGTGCATTGCAGAAGTACTCACTATACCTATAGTTTTAATGAAGACATATGCATTGACCAAATCATTTATTTTATTGTGTCACTTGCTAAAGACCTTCTGCCGCTGTAAATTATGTGGGAGCATGCCTATTCTGCAAATGATTCTCTGTTCAAGTCCAAAGTACAGATACATTAAACAAGATTGTTCCGGCCTCTCTCTCTCTCTCTCTCTCTCTCTCTCTCTCTCTCTCTCTCCTCTCTCTCTCTCTCTCTCCTCAGGAAATTGAAAAATGGAAAATCTGCTGGCCCTGATGGTTTAATTGGTGAATTTTTTTAAATACTCTGGCGAGTCTGTCTTGAATTTCTTAGTGAAGTTGTTTAACTTCCTCTTTGATAATGGCGCTTACCCTGACAGCTGGAAAGAATCTATAATTTTACCCTTGTTCAAGAAGGGTGATGTTAACAATGTAAATAATTATAGAGGTATTTCATTAAGTAATATTTGTAGCAAACTTTACAGCTCGGTTATTAATAGTAGATTGCATGCATGGGTAATTCAGAACAATATAACAGGAGAGCATCAGGCGGGGTTTAAAAGAGGTTATTCTACAATTGATCATATATTCACCCTGCTTGCTGCTGTTCAGAAACAACTTGTAAAGAATCAGAAGTTATATGTTGCCTTTGTGGATTTTGAAAAGGCTTTTGATTCCATTTCTCGAAAATTGTTATGGCCTGTTTTGTTAAAAAATGGAATCAGGGGTAAGTTGTACAGTACAATAAGGAGTATGTACTGTGAGGTAAAAGCAAAAATACGATCAGGCGCAAAATTATCGGAATTTATCAAGTGTACAAGTGGGGTTAAACAAGGAGATGTCTGTAGTCCGATTTTATTTTCCTTATTTATTAATGAGCTAGCCTTAGAAATAATTGAAAATGGCCGTCATGGAGTAACTTTTGATCTTTTAGAATTGTTTATGCTGCTTTTTGCCGATGATATTATTTTAATTTCAGTATCAGTGGTTGGTCTCCAGAGACAACTAAATAATTCGTATTCTGCAGCAGGCAGACTAGAACTAAATGTTAATATGAACAAGACCAATATTGTTGTATTTCGTAAAGGAGGATATTTAGCCCAAACTGAAAAATGGACCTATGGAGGTGAGAGAATAAATGTGATTAATGCTTACAAATACCTTGGTATTTATTTTACAACGAAACTTAGTTTTGGTTTTGCTTGTCAAGATATAGCCAATAGAGCGAAAAAGGCGGTCAATAGTATTCTTCATATTTTGTACAAGTTAGAGTGTAACTCGTTCAGTGTTTTTACAAAATTGTTTGATTCACAGGTACAGCCAATTTTACAATATGGTGCAGAAGTATGGGCTTTTGACAAAGGTGCCTTAATTGAAAAAGTTCACTTGTATGCGCTGAAGCGCTTTTTGAATGTAGACAGTAGAACGCCCAATGATCTGGTTTATGGTGAACTTGGACGATATCCAATTTATTTAAATTCTTATTTGAAATGTATAAAATATTGGCTCAAGTTAACAAGAATGAATGACGATAGGATACCCTTTAAAGGTTACAGGGTGCTGTTGAGTTTAGATGAAAATGGTAAAAGAACATGGGCTTCCCATGTTCGACAGTGTTTGAATTCATATGGATATGGTTTTGTTTGGGATAACCAAGGTG
>CM065718.1:6163694-6166194 GCA_033310375.1 Conus canariensis | reverse complement strand
CAACACAGCCATTCACTCCTCTCCTTGCCCAACACAGCCATTCACTCCTCTCTTTGCCCCAACACAGCCATTCACTCCTCTCTTTGCACAACACAGCCATTCACTCCTCTCCTTGCCAACACAGCCATTCACTCCTCTCCTGCCCAACACAGCCATTCACTCCTCTCCTGCCCAACACAGCCATTCACTCCTCTCCTTGCACAACACAGCCATTCACTCCTCTCCTGCCCAACACAGCCATTCACTCCTCTCCTTGCCCAACACAGCCATTCACTCCTCTCCTTGCCCAACACAGCCATTCACTCCTCTCCTTGCCCAACACAGCCATTCACTCCTCTCCTTGCCCAACACAGCCATTCACTCCTCTCCTTGCCCAACACAGCCATTCACTCCTCTCCTTGCCCAACACAGCCATTCACTCCTCTCCTTGCCCAACACAGCCATTCACTCCTCTCCTTGCCCAACACAGCCATTCACTCCTCTCCTTGCACAACACAGCCATTCACTCCTCTCTTGCACAACACAGCCATTCACTCCTCTCTTGCACAACACAGCCATTCACTCCTCTCTTTGCACAACACAGCCATTCACTCCTCTCTTGCACAACACAGCCATTCACTCCTCTCTTTGCCAACACAGCCATCATCTCACCCATCTTTGCCCAACACAGCCATTCACTCCTCTCCTTGCCCAACACAGCCATTCACTCCTACTCCTTGAAAACAGTCAAACAGCGTTGATGACATCGAACAGGTGAAGGGAGGGAGGGAGGTGTGGCTGCAAAGAATTGGAGGGGGGGGGGAGGGGAGGGGGGAAGAAAGACGAAAAAAAAACGTAAGAAACCAGATGAGAAATAAGAGACATCCAAGAACGAGACGACGCAAGGACACAAAGAACGCGCCTGATTGGCTGAATCAGTTACTGCTGATCGTCACGTGGTGCCTATCCCAGCAAGCTGTGCGCGGCGCCAACTTCCGTTCATGCCGCATGGAATCTTGGCAGACCTGGACTCTGGTTAAATCAACACTCCCCCAGCATCAACACTCCCCCAGCATCAACACTCCCCCAGCATCAACACCCCCCAGCTGAACACTCCCCCAGCATCAACTCTCCCCCAGCCTCCCCCTCCGGCTATTCAGCAGATGTAGGTGAGACTGTACGCATTGCGGAAGATCGGAATTCTGACTCACGCTCAGAAAATGCGGTCGCATTCTTTTTTTTCTTTTTTTTTTTACATTTTCTGTATTTTTGTTTTTGCTTTCTTTTTGCCCTCCTATTTACCCCCACCAATCCACCCAACAATCATTTCCTTCCTCCCCTGGCGTTTCAAAAGGTTGTGAACATTCCCACTGATTCGATATTTGTTTGTACTACCTTATGTCCAATACAAATACCTCTAAATGTGAATGAATGAATGAACGAACGAAGCACAAAAGAAGAAAAGAGAGAAGAATGAAAATGGAAAAGAAGAAGAGAGCTGTTAAAGGGAAAGAGAAGTACCAGTCAACCTGGGACCCAACAACAGCAGAGCAGTGTCTCCTCCGGTGGGTTGCCTCATTTGGACCTGATATGGATTGCTTACTGAGCACTGTTAGCGCTTAAGACTACGATTTTTTCTTTCTTCCATAGAGGTGGGAGTTCCAGATTATGGTAGATGTCATGTAGCAACGACACAGTTTAAATAGATGAAACTCGTCCTGCTTTTATGAGTATTTTTTCTTTATCTGATACAGAAAATTATGTCCTAGGATTTGGGTGTAATGAATTAGTTCAGAACTAGATACCAACACGGATAGTACAAACCTGCATGACTCGAAAGAAAAATCCTAAGAATGAAGGTGGGAAAACGGAGTGACTAATACTGACTCAATCACATGGAAAACGACCAAACATGGCGCCAGCAAACATCTCTTCGGTCAGCTCCATCAGATAGACGACTCGTTGTGCTAACAAGAGCGTAGATTGTAACGCTCACATTTTGGTGTCTAATCGAAGATGAGTGCTAGATAAATATGATGATGTTGATAATGATGATGATGATGATGATGATGATGATGATGATGATGATGATGATTGATTGCCACTGAACATGAGCACTGTGAATTCATTGTTACGGATTGCTAACAATATCAAAAGCAAAATATTTTCGTGTTATGTTGAACGTTTTCTAGTATGACATTTTGTGTTTTGCTTATTCTGTTATTATCAAGTACACGGGAAGTAACTCCTTCAGTCCATGACAACAGTTACTTTCCCATACAGATAAAAAAAAAATTTTTCGCTTATGTAATAAACCGTCATCAGAAGGCAGATCCAATATTCGACCTTTTTGGAGTTCTGACCATTTTAACTATCGATAATTAAATAGAGTTTCTGGCTTTGTCTGTTCATTGAGTTTCTGGCTTTGTCTGTTCATTGAGTTTCTGGCTTTGTCTGTTCCTTGAGTTTCTGGCTTTGTCTGTTCCTTAGTTTCTGGCTTTGTCTGTTCCTTCAGTTTCTG
>CM065718.1:6141194-6146194 GCA_033310375.1 Conus canariensis | reverse complement strand
CACACACACACACACACACACACACACACACACACACACACACACACACACACACACATGCACAAGCATACATACACACACACACACACACACGCACACCACACACACACACACACACACACACACACACACACACACACACACACACACACACACACACACATTTTTTCATCATGATCCCTAAGTATACACAAGACGTATCGACCACGAAACAAGGTAAAACAGATAAAATTTATGAAAACATACGGTACTCCCAATGTTCTCTCCCCAGTAACAATTCTTCTCTTTTCTTCAAGGCATAGAAGATATACATCGCAACAGAGCGAATTACGTCCCTTTTCTCGTTTTGCAGCAAAAACTTCAACAATGGTCCGTGTACAGAGAAAGAGAGAGAGAGAGAGAAAGAGGGAGAGAGACAGACAGACAGAGAGAGAGAGAGACAGAGACAGAGACAGAGAGAGAGGAGGGAGAGAGACCAGCAGATACATGGACAGACAGTCAGAGAAAGAGAGAGAGAGAGATAGAGAGAAAGAGAAAGAGAGAGAGTGAGACCAATAGATACATGGACAGACAGTCAGAGAGAGAGAGAGAGAGAGAGAGAAGAGAGAGAGAGAGAGAGAGAGAGAGAGAGAGACCAGCAGATACATGGACAGACAGACAGAGAGAGACAGAGACAGAGAGGAGGGAGCGAGAGACCAGTAGATACATGGACAGTCAGAGAGACAGACAGACAGACAGACAGACAGAGACAGAGAGAGGGGGGACAGAGAGTGACAGAGGGGAGACAGAGACAGACAGACAGACAGACAGAGACAGAGAGAGAAAGACAGAGAGAGACAGACAGAGAGAGAGGGGGCGAGAGAGAGAGACAGAGAGAGAGACAAAGAGAGAGACAGAGAGAGAGTGACAGAGACACAGAGAGAGAGACACAGAGAGAGAGAGAGGAGGGAGAGAGGGAGAGAGAGAGAGGCAGACAGACGAACGAACGAACGAACGGTCGGACGGATAGAGAATGAGTTAGAGGAACAGAGAGAGACAGAAAGACAGACGGACAGACAGACAGACAGACAGAGAGAGAGAGAGGGGGTAGGGAGAGAGAAGCAGACAGACAGACAGACGGACGGACGAATGGTCGGACGGATAGAGAGAGAGAGAGAGAGAGAGAGAGAGAGAGAGGAGAGAGAGAGAGAGGAGAGAGAGAGAGAGAGAGAGAGGAGTTTCAGGTAATTTATGAATAGAATATAATTCAGGCTCTTGACGACGGAGTAAGTGATAGAAGGTGTAATAATTATGTAAAATATCATTATATGTTCAATGTTGTTATCGATTTTTTTACAAAGACAAAGACGCACTTTAGACAGCTTCAGCAGATGTGGATGATAGCAACAGACCCCATTTAAAAACAAAGTATCTGTCAATGATATTAGAACTCCATAAACGTCTCTCTCATATTTATGGTAACTTTACAGCAAAAATAGGTATTAGTTTCCCTTTGTTTTTCTT
Organism: Conus canariensis; assembly: GCA_033310375.1. Taxonomy (NCBI): domain Eukaryota; kingdom Metazoa; phylum Mollusca; class Gastropoda; order Neogastropoda; family Conidae; genus Conus; species Conus canariensis. The sequence continues at coordinate 6,144,691 of CM065718.1, read as the reverse complement.
CTTTGCTTATTGTTGTTGTTGTTGTTGTTACTGCTGCTGCTGCTGCTGTTGTTGTTGTTGTTGTTTTGTTGTTGTTGTTAATGTCATTGTTGTTGAGATTCTCTGCATAGAGGACAAGCCAAATCCAAATTAGAATTATTCAACGCTCCATTAAGAAGATAATGGATCGCTAATTCACTCACAGAGAGAGAGAGAGAGAGAGAGAAGAGAGAGAGAGAGAGGAGAGGAGAGAAGAAGACACAGTCAGCTAGCTTGACAGACAGACAGACAAACAGACAGACAGAGAAAGGAAGAGAAGGAGGACGAGAGGCGGACAGTCGGACAGACAGACAGACAGACAGACAGAGACAACAGACAGATCAATGAGCGAATTCTGGAAATGAAATGTCTTGAAAAATCAATGATGGAAAACGAATAAATAGGTTAATAAATAGAACACATAAATCAATAAATACAACATTAGAAAAAATATATGGCTCAATAGAAAAATCAAGCAATAAACAGATAAACGTAGGCAAGACAAAAAAAGACAGAATGGGAGACAGAGTGAGGGAGAGAGAGAGAGAGAGAGAGAGAGAGAGAGAGGAGAGAGACAGACAGACAGACAGACAGACAGACAGACAGACAGACAGACAGACAGACAAACAGACAGACAGACAAAGGCAAAAACAGTCCAGTTAATTTGAATTCACTTCAGTTCTTATGTCCCTTGCCATTGCGTCCCTCACTTTCGTGTGTTTGTTTGTTTGTTTGTTTGAAACTGTCATCAGATTCTTTCCTCTCTCTCTCTCTCTCTCTCTCTCTCTCTCTCTCTCTCTCTCTCTTCTTCTCTCCCTCTCTCATCCACACGCGCACACGACACAAACGAAGTTCAGCACTGAACAGCTTCTGGAAATGGAGAGCCGGTAAGAGGTTTGTACTGGCACCAGACCCTGCGCAGATGAACACTGGTCTTCAAAAGATCTGCTGTTCTATGTCTCTCTGAACCCCTTTATGATGCGTACATGTCAAAATGGAATACGCACAAGCTAAATGAAGTCCTTCACTGTGTTGTTTCGGGGCAGCCACTGTCTGACATCCCATCTTTTATTCCGCAGATGTGAATGGCCGCGTTCTATTCCACCTTACTCAGTAACATCACTTTCAAAATGATGTGACTGAAGGCAGAAAATGAAACAAATTTTTAAAAAAATTGTTAATGATTCCATAAGACAATACGGACAAACAGACTACAAGACAAAACTCGACGCGTTTCGACCTCTAAGATCCTCTTAAAGTAGAACAAAACAACATTTAGGACAATGAAAACGATGAACCAGCAATCGATTATCTTCTCATGTTTGATAGGATAAGAGTTAAGAGAAGCGGAAGTAGGAGGGAGAGAAAAGTGCAGAATCTTTGGCAGTTTGACACAAACGCTTTGCCATTGAAGTTGTACACCGTAGTGGTAAAACACTCAGTTATACGCTGCGTCCTGCATTCTACTTGAGAAAGGGAAATAAAGGATCGTGTACATTCACTAACCTCCGCTGTTCCTCCGCGGCAAGCCTGCTATCGTGCTTCCTGCGACCAGCACACTGCATGGATATGAGAACAAATTCCAAAGGACGGTTCTTTCACGCGCCTATCTTGATTACTGTGGGGGGTGGGGGGAGGAGGAGGGAGGAAAAAGCTAAATCTCATGGCGAAAGTACAGGCGCGTTACAAGTGAATATTTTCCATACAAAATAGATCGCGCACAAGAGTTAATGTGTTTGAACAGTGGTAGAGTTGTACATAATGTGTCTGCTGTGCCACTGTTGGGAAGATCTGGAAGATTTAGAGTATGGCCCTGGCATTATTTTGAGGTCTATATTTTCTGAAAGAATGCTCTACTTTTATTTGTTATATGCAGTTAATAAACTGAAAAAAGTAAGCTACGTTTGTGAAAAATACCAACTGATTTGTTTTATCCCCCCCCCCTCCCCACTTCCTACTCACTTGCTGAACAATGTCACACCAAGCCATCTTTTTTTCTTTGATTTCTTCTGGTTTATTACGTGTGTTTGTCTAGCTTGAAGAGGACCTTAAGGGTGGAAACGCGTTGCTTTTGAATTGTCATTTGGTCTCATCTTCCGTGCTCTCTAAGTGGCATCACTCTTTCACTGTGCGGTCCGGCTGTCCCATGTGAAGCCACATGTAGATTTTTCTTGTTGCAGCTCTCACATTGAAATCCAACGAAACCTTTGTGACGCATAGCGAAATGTCAGCGATTTAGGGTGTCCTCTGGATCTTCACAAATACTCGCAATGTTCCATAGCAGTGTACCAGTCTCCGTCCGGCTCTTACTCAGAGTTAAGTTAGCTGTTGGTTCAAATGGGAAGACTGACAACACACAGTTTTAAGTTTCATTCATTTAACGGATGCGTCTCAGAGAGTGTGCTGCTCAAATGTCCTTAACAACACTGCAGGTGCTCAATTTCTTGGGCCTGGTTAACGCCGGGATAAACTACGAAAGGAAGAATAGTTTACAACTCTGCCATGCAGTCTTACACCAAGAACAGAACTCCGTGACGTCATCTTGACCATATTTGTCCTCCCTGACCACCATTTGAAAAAGTATCAAATTTTGTGGTCCGTCATTCCCCGCTCTGGAGGAAGGTGGCTGGCTTAATTTGTTCGTTTCTGTACGTCATTATCCATGGTAGATGTGTGTCAAGGTCATCGATAGCGCAAAGTTCATGGGGTCTCTCTGGACGCACGTCATGGGGAGTCGATTACGCTCGTGGGCTCCACGACCAAACAGTTAGCGTCGTTAGTTGCGGTATTACTAGACAGCAGTGCAGTGTCTCCGCTGGTAGGTCGCCTCATAACGACTTGATAACGATGATTCCCTGTGGATTGCAATGACGGGGGCTGGGGACAGGACGACTCGGCGTGGCTGTGAAAGGGAGACCCGGGATGAACGGCGTGAACATGATGCCACTTAAAGGACACAGAGAAAGAGGCAGTAACAACCATCACAATAACAACAGAATTGTTCTTCTTCGATGTCCAATCTACAACCACCGAACGGAGTCAAATCAGCTGTAAACAGATAGGGTCGCTGGAAGATTGAATACAAATAGTGCCCTTAAACACAGGCTGTAGAAACAGAATTTGTTTTTCATCTTATAAGAAATGTATATTCCACCCTGAAAAATACCAGGATGTGAATCCATGAATGCCAGAGTGGGGAAAGCCTCCTCGTCTCCTGTCTGTGGATTTTACTTGGGTCACAAATTTCAATTCATTGAAAAGTTTTTAGGCTGACCATGGAATAGAAAAAGGAACACAGCTGGTTTCTTTTCGGCTGTGTTTCTCCTGCTTTCATTTATTTATTTATTTTTCTTCTTTGTTTGATATTCATTCATCCCCTTGTTCCCGGAACCCGTCCTATGTTGTTTGTGGGTTTTCTTTCGTTCGTTCGTTCTGTCTTTCTGTCTCTCTCTTAAATTTTTCTTTCTCTCTTTCTTTTC
>CM065718.1:6116194-6128694 GCA_033310375.1 Conus canariensis | reverse complement strand
CTATAAGATGGTAACATCAGTGTTACAATGATACTCACACTTGTTCTTCATTCTCAAGTAGTCGTACATATGCAGGCAATTGTTTCTTTTTGTACTCCCAGTTCTCATAGAACAGGGAGTACTTTAGAATGGGAACGAAGAAATGCTGTCTGTGTGTATGTGTGTGTGTGTGTGTGTCTGTCTGTCTGTCTGTCCGTCCGTCCGTGGTCAAAATGTGTTCCACTCGCTCCAGACAAAACTACTGGGCCGATCTTTCTGAAAATTTGTAGGTATGTTCATTATGGGTCACGGATGATGCCCGATGTTTTAGTTTACCGTTATAGCCGTTACTAACGGCTGTAACGGCCTGTAACGGTTTTTCTTCTTTATGGAATATCTCAGAAAGTACTTGGCCGATCTTTGTGAAAATTAGCAGGTATGTTCATTATGGGTCACGGATGATGCCCGATGTTTTACTTTACCCCGTTATAACCGTTACTGACGGCTGTAACGGCCTGTAACGGGTTTTTTTTTTATATAGAATATCTCAAAAAGCACCTGGCCGATCTTTCTGAAAATTTGTAGGTATGTTCATTATGGGTCACGAATAATGTCCGATGTTTTAGTTTACCGCTATAGACGTTACTAACGGCTGTAACGGTTTTTCTTCTTCATGTAATATCTCAGAAAGTACTTGGCCGATCTTTGTGAAAATTAGCAGGTATGTTCATTATGGGTCACGGATGATGCCCGATGTTTTACTTTACCCCGTTATAGCCGTTACTAACGGCTGTAATGGCCTGTAACGGTTTTTCTTCTTCATGGGATATCTCAGAAAGTACTTGGCCGATCTTTGTGAAAATTAGCAGGTGTGTTCATTATGGGTCACGGATGATGCCCGATGTTTAAGTTTACCGTTATAGACGTTACTAACGGCTGTAACGGCCTGTAACGGTGTTTTTTTTATGGAATATCTCAGAAAGTACTCGGCCGATCTTTGTGAAAATTAGCAGGTATATTCACTATAGGTTACGGATGATGCCCGATGTTTTAGTTTACCGCTATAGCCGTTACTGACGGCTGTAACGGTCTGTAACGATTTTTCTTCTTTATGAAATATCTCAGAAAGTACTTGGCCGATCTTTGTGAAAATTAGCAGGTATGTTCATTATGGGTCACGGATGATGCCCGATGTTTTACTTTACCCCGTTATAGCCGTTACTGACGGCAATAACGGCCCATAACGGTTTTTCTTTTTTATGGAATGTCTCAGCAAATACTGGGCCGATCTTTCTTAAAATTTGTAGGTATGTTCATTATGGGTCACGGATGATGCCCGATGTTTTAGTTTACCGTTATAGCCGTTACTAACGGCTATAACGGTAAACTGAAACCGTTACCAACGGCCCATAATGGTTTTCTTCTTTATGGAACATCTCAGAAAGTTCTTGGCCGATCTTTCTGAAAATTTGTAAGTATGTTCATTATAGGTCACAGACGATGGCCCATGTTTACCAGAATAGCCATTACTAACGGTTACACCAGCCCAAGACGGTTTTTCCTCTTTATGAAATATATCATGCGTATTCAGGATAAACTGGGAATACGTTTATATGCTTTGCATCTTATTTATTTGTTATTTTCATCATTAGTATCATCATTGTTATTAGTCATTATAAACAAACAAAAAAGCAACAGAGTTTGGTGAAAACATCACCTCCTTTTATGAAGGCAATTATGAAGCAGCTCAGGCCGAACAAAGCGTTGTTCACCAGTGATCCTTGATGATGACTGTTGGGAAAAGAAAAACTTTTAGCGAGAGGACACTGACCAACACAGAGTCCCAGAACCAGATCAACAATAAGGCAAAATCCACCTCTTAAGACATAGGTGATACCGAGAAACAGATCAGCAATAAGGCAAAATCCACCTCTTAAGACATAGTTGATACCAGTGGCAACAGAGAAGACTTGTCCGTAAGTTGTAAAAGAAAAAGAAAGGAACGATGCAAGGAGAGAAAGGAAAAATAATCATCGAAAGCGAGAGAAGAAAGGAAAGGACGAAAAACAAAAAGGAGAGAAAGTAAAGAAGACAGAAAAAGAGAGAAATAAGTCAGAAAGATGGATCGATGTCTGTGAAACTGGATTCAAAATACGAAACCAAACAGGAAGTCCAACTTCCGGATTGACTATCCACACAGCAGGTCATAGTTTCCATGCCATTCCTCTACTCCAGACAGAACCGGTTTGTCTATTCACAGGTCTTCCACAAGGTCAGTCAGGCAGACGTGTCCCTGTAAGTTCTATTCCTTAATGTGTTTTCTCCCCTCTTGCAGACGCTTCTCCCCAAACGAATGATGAACGGCCCACACAAAACGTCCCCCAAACTCCCCAGACGAATGATGAACGGCCCACACAAAACGTCCCCTAAACGGCATCAAAATGACATTATGCTGTCTGCTTTGGCCCCATCCCTCTCCACAGCTCGCACTAAAGAATTCCATTTAACCCATCTGCTGATATAACTGAATGAAATTCGTTCCACTTGAACCGATAAACATGTCCAACACTTTTTTTTTTTGTCTTCGATGAGTGAAAAACAACTCACACCTTCATTTTCAGTAGCTTACCGAAATAGTCAAACCATTTTCGGGCAGGGGGAGTCATTAATTTAACATAAATCAGTACAGCACAAAAACTATCCTTAGCCAACATTACGCACACATAAGTCAAATGATTAATGCCTCTCTCAGATGCCCCCAATTTTCATCAATGGGTTTCAAAATAGAAATGAAACCCTACGGAGTGAAGTTCCCTAGTTGTGCTCACACTGTTCCTGATTTCGATTCGTCACACACGTCATTCTGGAAATGTTTGGATTTTGGTGCTGTTTGGAAGCGTCTGTTTTCACATCTGAACGGCAACGAATCAGTCACAATGTTGAGCTGTCTCTTTATGGCACTCTTCTGCTCACTTTGAAAACTTTCACAAGGAACCCACTGGCTGTTAGATAAGTCTGACTCTCATTCTTCATGTAGAGAATGTAAATCACACGTGAATCCTTGTCAAACTTTGTTCCCCTTCATAGGATGCAACAGAGCTACAGTTTCCGTTTCAAAGATAGTTTTTTTTTACCCACAAACCCTTCCTCCTGACTGTAAAAAGGGAAAACGGTTTATTCTGAGACATCGTTTCCAAAACCACTGAGCATTCAGTACAGGGCTGATCAACAATTTTCAGACGCACCAGCCGCCGTGGCGAAGTGGTTAGCGTCGCGGACTCCCGGCTGGGAGGTCGTGGGTTCGAATCCCATCAGAGTCATGTGGGTTTTTTTCTGCCCCGACCGGCTCCTACCCAGAGTTGAGCTTGCTGCGGACTCAGTTGGGAAGACTGGGACCACACAGTCGAGTTTCATCTACTTAATAGATGCGTTTCTGAGAGTGTTGCTCAAATTTCCTGACCAACACTGCAGGTGCCTGTATATCTCGGGCCTGGTTGACGCCGGGATACATTATGAAAGGAAGCGTAGAGTACAGCCCTGTCATGTAGTCTCAGACCGAAATGGAAATCCGTAGCATCATCTTAATCATCCTCATTCTCATTGATCAGCATTAAAAAAAATTGTCTCATATTCTGTGGCCCTTAATGCCCTGCTCTCATGGTGACCTCAATTTCGATGTCCTCTCCGCGTCTATGGCCTTGGTTTGGTTCCGTCGGGGTCACCAGTATCGGCGGGTCCATGGGGGCTGTCATTGGACGGACGTGGTGGAGCCCTCCGGAGGGAGAGCTCACTCACGCCGGCTCCGCGACTAAGCAATTATTGTCGTCAGTAGGGGGCTTAGTAGGTGGTGTCCTGCGTATGTTAGATCAGAACAGGCGCCACTGAACACCACCGAAGTGACTCGGCAGCAGTGCAGTGTCTCCTCCGGTGGGTTGCCTTTTGACGACTCGACATTGACTGCTCCCTGTGGATTGCTGGTGTCGGGGCTGCGGCGGGGCCGACTGGACTGTGGCTGTGGACGGGGTGTCGGAATGAGCGGCGTGGGTGCACTGCCTCTAAGGTGGCGCAGAGGTTGGGACAGAAAAAAAAAAAATTCAGACGCTGGAAAACCAGGAGAAGACATGGTGATACTGCTGACATGTGCGAGGAAGTTGCCGGGTGATGGACGTCGTGTTAACAATATGTACTGTAGAGGGGGAATGAACGGAACGCTAACTCCAAGTGATTTGCATAGAATGCAGAACCCCGAACGAGTGGGGTAGGAGTAGGTCGGATAGTGTGTGTGTGTGTGTGTGTGTGTGTGTGTGTGTGTGTGTGTGTGTGTGTGTGTGTGTGTGTGTGTGTGTAGGGGATGGGGTGTTTACAAACTGCCTCCCTATATTTAAAAGTTCTCTTTCAGTAGTTTCCTCTTTCTGTCAATGTTGTTGACTGTCTTTGTCTCTCATGCACTAACGTCCATTGTTTTTCCGCCTTTGTGGCCCATTCACCTGCTTTTATTCTAGGAGTCTGTACAGTGTTGTTTTTTTATTGTTCGTATGTTTAGCATTCCAGCTCTTCTGTTGTGATCTGACAGCTTGCCACTGAAATTGTGAGCACTGTCTAGAATAGGTAGTAGTTGTCCATTATGCAGAATCAATTTCCCAATGTGAACTTGCATTTTTGTGCCCCATTTTTTATTTTTGCTAATTATTTACGATTTTTAGTTGCCTGACGATAAACAAATGAAAGAGACTAGCTGACGTCCCCTGCGAGGCTTAGTCCCATCTCCCATGGCGATGTCAACAGTGTCATTATTCAGTTATGAATTGGGGTAGGTACACATTTATGTCAGTACATCTATGGGTTTTTTTTCTATCACAGAACTTCCTTTTCTGCTTCGTAACAGCCCTGACCCTGACGATGCCCTGTCTGGTCGACTGACCTGTTGTGAAACACAAATAGGAAGACCCCGAGACAATGAATGGGCGTTTGGACACATCGACACAGAAAGCAACACGTGTCGCTGCCCTTTACATATCCAGGATTGTCACTCATAGTTCGGCAAGCCCGCTAGCCCATTGATTTTCTATCCTTCACGCCAAGTCTGTTGTCGGGTTTCTGGGTCCTGATCATCCGAGTCTTGCCCTCCTCAGCTCCAGACTTGAAGTCATTGGTCATGTCAGGGTACGGTTTTCGTGAGACAAGGTCAAAACGTGGAGCTGGATGTGTTGCTCAGAGCGACTGTCCTCTCTCTCTCTCTCTCTCTCTCTCTCTCTCTCTCTCTCTCTCTCTCTCTCTCTTCACCTCTTTTTTGGTCAAAACTCCTTTGGATTATATGTGTTTTATGTGCTTGTAAACTATGTGGAAGGTATTTGTTTATAGTAATGTTTTCCATCGTTTCACTTGTGAATGGGCCTTTGAAGCGGGTACTTAGGTGGGGGGGGGGGGGGGGAGGGGGGGGGGTGGAGATGATGGTGGCGGATGTCGATGAGACGGGACTGTGTGGAGCAGGGAGGTCCATATGGTTCTGGAGGCTTGAGGCCTTTCACACTGTGACTGACGGATTGTTTATATTTCGCATGTTTTTCTGCCCCGTTTTCGGTTTCTGCCCCGTTTTCGGTCTTCTTTTTCTACCTTTTCCCCAAATTTGTTTACTATTCTTATCCAGTTTGTCTGTAGTTTGCACTTTCTTGTGTCTAGAGGGCTGGATGTAAAAAAAGCATTGTTCATGCTTATCCTACTACCCTCTTTAAATGAAATTTCGTTCTCTTTCTTTCTCTCTCTCTCTCCTCTCTCTCTCTCTCTCTCTCTCTCTCTCTCTCCCTCTCTCTCTCGTGCACACACACACACACACACACACACACACACACACACACACACACACACACACACACACACACACACACACACACACACACACACACACACACACAAGCGCGCACATTAGATTTTTTAACCTTTCGAAAAGACCATAGCTACATAACTATTTGTCTAATGAAAGACCAAAATATTGTTCAGTTTCGGAATCTTAATCACAAGAAATGAGAGCAGACTGAATACAACATGAACCCACAAACCAACCAGGCTTCCTCCAGGGAAGGTTGCTCACACGGTCATTGCTTTTAGGTGTATCGAAGGGAAGCATGAGGGGGAGAGGGGCGGTGGCTGAAAACGTATGAGTTGTGTTGGGATGAGGGGATGGGAACAGAAGGGGGAAAGGGGGGGGGGGGGGGGAACGGAAGTCTCGGTAGCGCATTCTGTGAGAAGCAAAATTTAATCTCTCCAGTACTTCTCTCGCGTGAGAAGCAAAATTTGATCTCTCCAGTACTTCTCTCGTGTGAGAAGCCAAATTTGATCTCTCCAGTACTTCTCTGGTGTGAGAAGCCAAATTTGATCTCTCCAGTACTTCTCTGGTGTGAGAAGCCAGACTTGATCTCTCCAGCACTTCTCTGGTGTGAGAAGCCAAATTTGATCTCTCCAGCACTTCTCTGGTGTGAGAAGCCAAATTTGATCTCCCCAGCACTTCTCTGGTGTGAGAAGCCAAATTTGATCTCTCCAGCACTTCTCTGATGTGAGAAGCCAAATTTGATCTCTCCAGCACTTCTCTGGTGTGAGAAGCCAAATTTGATCTCTCCAGCACTTCTCTGGTGTGAGAAGCCAAATTTGATCTCTCCAGCACTTCTCTGGTGTGAGAAGCCAAATTTGATCTCTCCAGCACTTCTCTGATGTGAGAAGCCAAATTTGATCTCTCCAGCACTTCTCCGATGTGAGAAGCCAAATTTGATCTCTCCAGCACTTCTCTGATGTGAGAAGCCAAATTTGATCTCTCCAGCACTTCTCTGATGTGAGAAGCCAAATTTGATCTCTCCAGCACTTCTCTGATGTGAGAAGCCAAATTTGATCTCTCTAGCACTTCTCTGGGGTGAGAAGCCAAATTTGATCTCTCCAGCACTTCTCTGGTGACTTTCATGCTGTCTCTGTTACCTCATGCCCTTCCCCCGAACCCTCCCCCCCCCCTCCTCCTCTCCTCTCCCGCCCTCCGCCTTCGTCAATTAAGAAGTTCGTACTTGTTTTCTTCTTTTTTTCCACATCGACTTTTCTCCTCTATAAACAGTTTATCTCAAGCTGAACGCAATTTCTGAACTTGTCGGTTATGCTATCCTCGTTCTTTATTGGCGCGCGCGCGCGCGCGCGCGCGCGCGCGCGTGTGTGTGTGTGTGTGTGTGTGTGTGTGTGTGTGTGTGTGTGTGTGTGTGTGTGTGTGTGTGCATCTTTAATTCGTATTGTAATAATCGATTAATGCTTACTATCTTCTTTCCCAGGTCGTCTAATGTGGATTATCATTATATTAAAGCCATTATTATTATTATTATTATTATTATTATTATTATTATTATATTATCTTTATCTTGTTATTGTTATTATTATTATTGACATCATTATCATTATTATTACTACTACCCTTATTATTATTATTATTATTATTATCATCATCATCATTATTATTGTTGTTGATGATATTATTTCATATTCTTTTTGTTGTCATCGTCATCATCATTATTATTATCATTATTGTTGTTGTTGTTGTTGTTAGGATTATGATGACAATGATATTGATATTTGTAATTATCATTATCCTTATTGTTAACATTGCTATAATTGTGATTAATATCTTTATTATCAACATTATTTTTCACGATTATCACTGTCGTTGTGTTCCAGCATTTCTGGGCTCTCTTCTGGGTGGGTGTGACTTGCAACGTCATCAGCCTCATGCTGCTGTTGCCTGCTTGTTTCATCTTCATGTACTTCAGGTAAGGAGCGCGCGCACGTTTGTGTGTGGTAGAATGGACCAGACAGTGTTTCTTCTTAATCACAATGTCTTGTATTATGATAATCCTAATCGCAGGTAAAGAACGTGTACATAGTTTTCTTTTTTTTTTTTTTTTTTTTTTTTTTTGCTGCATTGTATGGTAACATTATATCAGGCTGTGTGATATTATAATCTTTTATCTTAGTTCTTTATTACCCTATTTTACTATTTTGTATTGTGTTCCATTTCATTACTTCGTATAGTATGCATTGTACTATATTGTATTGTTATGTGTTTCATCGCATTGTATTGTGTATTGTGGTACATCGTAGTTACATTTCATTTACATTGTACTGTATTCTATTACATTCCCTCCCATGCTTTTCATTGCGTCATGCTGTACTGCTTTGTACAGTGGTGTATTCAGTTAAGCCGTGTTGTACTGCGTTTTATTGTACTGTGATGTACAGTTTTGTGTTACATTAATTTCCACATCGTCTTGTTTTTTCACTTTCATGACAAATACTAATGCAGTATACTGCATTGATATTGTCATGTTCTAAACTGCGGTATATCATACCGAGTTGTGTTGTATGACGTAATATTGTATAACATATTGCGTTACACTTTACTACAGTATACTGTACCTTGTATTCCGTTGTATTTTGTTACATTGCAGTGTATAGTTACATTGCATTGTGTTGTACAGTGTGTATATTTCGTTGTGTACTACACTGTTAAATTGTATTGAACGTTAATGGCATTGTATCTCAGTACACTACTTTATAAATTGCCTGGCACTTCATTCCGTTTGATTGCACAGTCTTGATCTACATTGTGGTAGATAGCGCTGTACTGCATTATACACTAGTGTATTGCATAGTGTTTTAGTGTATTGCATTGCACTGTAAAAAAAATCATATTCATTTATTTATTCATACTAATTCTCTGTCGCAATAACAGCGCCTGCCCGTCCTCCTCTCCATCTGCCATGCCACTCTACTGCCCCCCACCCCCCACCCCCACCCCCGCTCCCCTCCTTCTCCTTTCCTCCCTACTGCGAACTAGAAAGTGAAGTTAACGTCTTGCTTGGCAGGGGTTCATAGGACAAACTGTTCCCAGGCCTGGTGAGAGAGAGAGAGAGAGAGAGAGAGAGAGAGAGGGGGGGGGAGCGAGAGAGTGAGAGAGTGTGTGTGTGTGTGTGTGTGTGTGTGTGTGTGTGTGTGTGTGAGAGAGAGAGAGAGAGAGAGAGAGAGAGAAAGTGTGAGAGAGAGAGAGAGAGAGAAAGTGAAAGAGAGAGAGGAATTGAGAGAAAGAGAGACAGACAGACAGACAGACAGAGTGAAAGAGAGACAAAGAGACAGAGAGTGAGAGAGAGAGAGAAAGAAAAAGAGACAGAGAGTGACTGTGAAAGAGTGAGAGAGAGAGACAGACAGATAGAGAGAGAGAGACAGACAGACAGACAGACAGACAGAGAGAAGTTGTTGAGTACGTGGAACGTGGAAGTAAACCGAATTCTATCCATGGTCATATACCAGAGAACAGCCACAAGCTGTGCATAACAGCATCATCAACTGGTCGATCACGTAAAATGAGATTAATGAGAGACAGACAGACAGACAGACAGACAGACAGACAGACAGACAGAGACAGAGAGAGGGGGGAGAGAGAAAGAGAGAGAGAATTGTGTATATTGTTGCGGTGGACACGCTAGACTGTTCCACTCCCCGCCTCCCCCGCCGTATCTCTCTTTTGAGCTCCACCTCATCCTCAACCCACCCCTTCCCCCAGTCCCCTCCACCCACCCCCACCCCCACCTCATCCCCTCCCCCGAACCATACACAATTCTCCCAGTCTTATGATTTTTCAACGAAGCCAGTTCTGGGATTTCCCCACTCAGAGGCAGGAAATCTGTTCTCCTGACAGAGCACTTATTCTGCTGTGATGTGTGGGGCCTAAGTGTGTGGTGGACTGGACGGGTCCGGATAGGCGTGCCGGCGTCGCCGGAAAAAAATACTGAAGGAAACAAAAAAAAACAATTAAAAAACAGTTGAGGGAGTCTTGTTTTCTTAGGAGAAAAACCCCTCTCGGGTAAATTACACTGCGCCTAGGAAATAAACGCTCCCCCAGGGAAAAAAAAAAAACTTCCACAGATTTTTAGACAATGTGTGTGTGTGTGTGTGTTGTGTGTGTGTGTGTGTGTGTGTGTGTGTGTGTGTGTGTGTGTGTGTGTGTGCAGGAGAGAGAGAGAGAGAGAGAGAGACAGAGAGACAGAGAGAGAGAGACAGACAGACAGAGACAGAGAGACACAGAGACACAGAGAGAGAAAAAAGATAGAGAGAGAGCGCAAATCCAGCGTGATCAGTCCGTCCTTCTATGTCCATGCTTGCAGAAGAACACTGATCAAAACCAACAGTTCACATTGCTGAATCAATGCGTCCGGTACAATATAACACAAACTATTTACATTTGCAGCAAATCCACCAAAATCAACACAGCACAATACCAAACATTAGATTTTAGATATAGACACTACAACTACACGTGGGCCTCCATTCGCAAAAACGATGGCCTTACGAATTCAGTAAATAAAAAAAAACGCTTTCACTTACCTGTTCAAACCCAGAGCCCTGGACAGAAAGGTTTCCCAGTATTCTTCTGATTTTAACAAAGTTAATATAAGTTTCAAAATGGAGTAACTGAGGGCGGAAAATGAAGCAAAATTTAGAAAGAGAGGGGGTTAGTTACTGCCAAGGACACAGACAGAATACAGGACTAGACAGTTAATATAAGATGTGAGAAAGTTAATATACTTTTAACTGAAAATATTGCACACAACGTTGTTTAATGTGCCGTCAAGAGTATGCCAGTCACATAGGGTTGCTAGAGACTAAGATAGATTTATTTCGGTTGCGTTTTGTGTTGAAGCAGTTAATGCGCCTTGTCAAGCTGACAAATCATTGCCAACCTCGGGAGTAACTCTTAAATATCTGAATCCGCCAACAAAACTGCCAAAGACTTCCACAAATATATTTTTTATGAGCAAAGAAGAAAAATACGTTCAATTTTCGATTTGGCGTTGCATATGCAAATGGCCCGCGTCTGTTTCGTAAAAAATAAATTCTGTATATTACAATAAAAGAAAAAAAAACACAAACGTGTCTCTTTGTACAGGTTGCCGATTCAGAAGGGTTCAAAACAGATTGACCGCGTTCGAAATATGTCTTGCTCCATGTTCTGCATGATGAAAAGAACATTCTTCATTTTGAATAACCCCGTCAATGCAAGGGAACCCCAGGAAGATCAGTGCTGGCTGCTTTCAGTTAAAATTGGTGGATTGAACATCTTATCCACATATATTAGCTGCATTAAAAACCAATACAGGGGCCTTAGAACAGCTTTAGAGTTTGCTCAAGATGGCATGTTACACATTAAGCACTAGATTAACCCAAAACAAATAAGCGTTCAAACAATATCCATGCTGCATGATTAATGCTTCCGCTGCCATGGAATACAGTGTGGACCGGCCTTGTTCCCAGATCAATGTTTCCACTACACTACAACAGAGAACTATCAGTTCATGTTGTAAATCCATGCTTCCAGAACAGTATAACTCAGCATGAGCGGTCCACATTATCATGTCAATATTTCACGTACATTACAACACAGTGCTAACTGTCCAAGTTGTAAATGAAAACCTCCCAGTGCAACGTAACACAGCATGAGCAGACTATGTTATTATAGCAATGCAGAATCGTGCATACTATTCATGATGCAGTGTCAATTCATCACGTACACACAAGACAGTGTAGACTGTCTATGTTGCCGAGTCAGTGCTTCCAGTGACTTCAACACAGTGCGAACTGTTCATGTTGCAGTGTCAATTCTTCCATTAGACAAAACACAGTATGGGCAGCCTATGTTGCCATGTTGGTGCTTCCAGTACAATACAGCATGGTGCAATCTATGCATGTTGCAGTGTCAATTCTTCAAGTGAGCACATCACAATGTGGACTGCCTATGGTGCCATGTCAGTGCTTTCAATAAATACAACATACTGCGAGCTGTTCATGTTGCAGTATCAATGCTTCCAGTACCATAGAATACTATGTGAATTGTCCATGTTGCGATGTTGATGTTTCGAGTGCTATACAACCCAATGTAAACTATCCATGTTGTAAGTCGATGCTTCCAGTGATTGCAACATACTGTAATTGTCAGTGTTGCAATGTCGATGCTTTCAGGACAAACAACACTGTGTGAACAGTCTATGTTGTAATACCGCGATGCTTCCAGAACAACACAGTGTCAACTATCCATACAGCCATGTCAGTGCTTGAAGTGTGTACTGTTTCTGTTGCAATTTGAATGCTTCCAGAACACTATCCATACAGCCATGTCAGTGCTTGAAGTGTGTACTGTTTCTGTTGCAATTTGAATGCTTCCAGAACAACACAGTGTCAACTATCCGTACAGCCATGCCAGTGTTTGAAGTATATACTGTTTATGTTGCAATTTGAATGCTTCCAGTCGAATGTAACGCAGTGCTGACTGTCCATGCTGCCATGGCAATGCTTCAGGCACATTACAGCACAGTCTGAACTATTCACGTTACATTTTTCATACTCCCGGTACAACACAGTTTAAACTGCCCATGATACAATTGTTATGCTCCCATAGAACACAACACAGAGTGCACAGTCCATGCTTCTATACTAATCAAATCTTA
>CM065718.1:6081194-6111194 GCA_033310375.1 Conus canariensis | reverse complement strand
AGGACTTGATCTAGATTGACTTCCCGGGGATCCTTTCGTCAGTGTTCTCCTACATCCACCCCCTCCCCTCCCACACTGAGGCCCAGGGCATAATTAATTATATTAACCAAATCTCAATCCCCATCATGACCTTTCATCCCCTGGTTCTGAGATTTGCGACAGAACTCTTGGACGGTCACGGACATTCATTGATCTTTGTCTGCGGCCATGTGCAACTGGTTAGAGGATCTTTTTTTCTCCAGTCAAGTCAGAGTTTTGTCTTTGATCATGTGCAACAAGAATGGAAGTATTGTGTACAGGCCATTCCTTGAGTCTGTCCATCCATCACTTCTTTTGTCTCCCTGTAACCCGCCCGTCCTAACTTGCCATTGGATGAATGCTTTGGTGCCCTCTGAAGGGGGCCTCTCATCCACGCTCGCTCGATAACCCCGCTATTATTCTCAACAATACATGGCGTTCTGTTGCATATTGGTTCAGAACAGGCGTTGCGGAAATGACTCTGCGGTAGTGCAGTGTCTCTTCTGGTGGGTTGCCTATGTTGACATGATACTGACTGCAGACTGTGGACCACTGGTACTGAAGCTGTGACAGGGCGGCCTGGGTGTGGCTGGGTATTGGGGAGCTTGAATGACAGCATGGGAGTGATGTCACTGGGAGGACATGGACCTTAAGACAGAGGAAACATACACATACCTACACACATACATACACACATACATACACATACACTCAGGCGGAAGTATACACACTCACACAAGAAGAAAAAATCCTGTTTTAGCTTCTTTTTGTTTATTCAGTACCTCCATCTTCAAAAGCAAAACAAGACAGGTGCAATATCTTCATGGGGTGCAAATAGAAAATAAACAAACGAACAAACAAACAAACAAAGACAGAAACCGTTTCTCATTATGTACTGCAGATATTTTTATCTCAGTGCATGATACATAGCCACACGTCCTTTGATCAAATGACATTGCCTGTGTCAGTTGGATCCCATATCCAACCACTGTCACAGAATTGATAATGATCTTCTTGTTTTCTGTTATTTCATTTATGACGATTTTTAAGCCGGTTTTTAAGAAAGTCACAGAAAGTGAGGGAGGTGAAGGGTCAGGGGACAGGCAAAAAGGGAAGGGGGATATCATGGAAGGTAATGGAGGGGGCGAAGCGGGCGGGGAGTGGGGAGGACGGTGATGAAAAACCCAGGGAGCACTTCTAATTTAGGAAGCAATTTCAGCACGGTGCCGGAGGGTGAAAGGCTGGGCCCAAGTCTGTGTTTTCCCTGGTGTGGGTAATGTGATTTGGAGCGAGGGTCGAGGGGGAGGGGGAGGGGGCCCGGGGATGTAAGGCGCACACAATTCATCACTCCCCTTTTCAGCTGGCTTCCTGTCCCCCGCCCACGACCTGTGGGGAGAGGGGCATTGTGCAGGGTTTACTAACGCCTGAGCTGAGACACAATGCAGAGGATTGTTTTCCATTTTTGTTTTACAGTGACTTTGCCCCCCCCCCCCCCCCCCCCGTCCCCTCCTCCCCCATCCACCCACCCCCGTTCACACATATATTCACACATCCTGTCTACCACACCCCTCCACCCAATTCTCTCTCTCTCTCTCTCTCTCTCTCTCTCTGTCTCTGTCTCTCTCTCTCTCTCTCTCTCTCTCTCTCTCTCTCTCGTTCGCTCGCTCGCTCGCTCGCTCGCTCACTTGGTGTCATTCTGCTTCTGTGCATCTCTGTCTTCCACCATTCCCTCTCGTTCGCTCTCTCTCTCCCCATCTGTCTTTACCTGTGTCACCCTCTGTTTCTGTCTCTCTGTGCCTTTGTCTCTCTGTCTCTGTCTGTCTGTCTGTCTGTCTCCCCCACTCTTTCGTATAGTTTTTACACCACCAATACCCCTCTTTAATTTACTTTTAATATCTCTGTCTTGCTTTACTCTATATCGTCTCTTCTCTTTCATACACATTTGTCTCTCCCTCTGTCTCCTGTTCCGTTCTCTCTCTCTCTCTCTCTCTCTCTCTCTCTCTCTCTTCTGTCTCTCTCTCTGTCTCTCTCTCTGTCTCTCTCTCTGTCTCTCTCTCTGTCTCTCTCTTTCTCTCTCTGTCTCTCTCTGTCTCTCTCTCTCTTTCTCTCTCTCTCTCTCTCTCTCTCTCTCTCTCTGCGCATGCGCCCATGCGCTAGCTCGACCTTTCCATAACTATGTTTTTTACTGACCCACAAGGAAGTACACATTTTCTCTGTAAAAGAAAAATAAGAGAAAGACTGCCTGTTTTCATCAAATCTCTATATATCTATTACGTCTTATAACATGAGCACACATATATACATAAACATAACACATATCTGCATGAACATTCGATGCAAGATTTCGATTTCACACTCTTCACCCACTGTCCAAAGCATCACATTTGTATATAGGATATACATACAGACATACTATCGTACAAATCGCTGGTAATCTCCATCCCTATCTATGGATGAACGAGCTGTACATTGACAGAAGATGTTAACCCACAACCCCAGAAATTAGAGTAAATGTTTCAGATAGGTCCTCTGTGTCTCGTACAAAATAACTGTAAGACAGATGATGACAATGTCAGATAAGTCTTTAAAACAGAACTCGGGTCAAACACAACCTCTCCTGACAGTTATCAAGGGGTCAGCTCTATATGTAACATTACATGCCACCATGGTTATATGTCACCATGTCTATGTGTCACTGCGTGTCTATGCCACCATGTTTTTGTCACCTTTGGGTTTTTAATGAGATTTCTATGTGTCATTGTGTCTTATTGTCATCACATGTGTGTGTTGAGGTTAGGGTTAAGGTTTTGCTAGGATTTGGGTTTAGTTAGGGTAAAGTCAGGATTAGGGTTAAACATATAGACCCAGTGACATGCAAACACAGCGACATACCGACATGGTGACATACAGACGTGGAGACATATAGACCCAGTGACATGTAGATATGATAATATGTAAACACAGTGACTTACAGACGCAATGACATATAGACACAGTGACACATAGACCTAATGACAAACAGGCATGGTGATGTATAGACCTGGTCACATATAGACACAATAACATATGGACCCAGTGACATATAGATCCAGCAACATAGATATAGTGACAGATAGGCTTGGTGACTTGTAGAAACGGTGACACAGAGACACACTGACCCATAGACACGATGACATATAGACCCAGCAACAAATGGACACGGTCACAAATAGATGCAGTGACATACAGACACAGTGACACATAGACACAGTGACATATAGATACAGGGATATATAGACACAATGACATATAGACACAATGACATATAGTCATGGTGGCATATAGACATAGCAAGGTATAAACACAGTGAATTGTCTATGATATAGCATCAGTGCTTTCAATACAATACAACACAGTGTGTCCTGCTAATGAAGTAAAATCAATGCTTTCAGGACAATACAAGACAGTGTGAACTGTCCTTAATCTGATGTCAATGCTTTCAGGACAACACAAGACAGTGTGTACTGTCCTTAATCTGATGTCAATGCTTTCAGGACAACACAAGACAGTGTGAACTGTCCTTAATCTGATATCAATGCTTTCAGGACAACACAAGACAGTGTGAACTATCCTTAATCTGATATCAGTGCTTTCAGGACAACACAAGACAGTGTGTACTGTCCTTAATCTGATATCAATGCTTTCAGGACAACACAAGACAGTGTGTACTGTCCTTAATCTGATATCAATGCTTTCAGGACAATGCAACGCAGTGTGTGCTGTCCGTAATATAATGTCAATGCTTTCAGGGCAATACAACGCAGCGTGTGCTGTCCTGGCTCTAATATCAATGCCTTTAAGACCATACAACACAATGTTAATTGCCCATGTCATAATATCAACGTTTTCTGTACAATATGACACAGTTCGAACTGTGTCCAACTGTGTCCATTAGACAATAGTGTGCTTCTGGTACAATGCAACACAGTGCAAACTGACTATGTGGTAATATTCAAGCTTTTAGTACATTGCAACACAGTGGAAATTGTGCATGTTGGAATGTAAGTGCTGCCAGTACTATTTCCACAACTCATCATTCTGTAGAAATCACTTGCACATAAATAATATGAATGACTTCAACAGACAGATACAAGCTCTTACTGGAAGAGAGAGAAAAAAACATAGAAAATATCAAATTCAAATCCACTTCCAGATCAAAAAGAGGGACATAGAATAAACGTAGTCTGTAAGGGCGCGTGACAAAAGATACTTAATGATCCTCATAGATGTATACGTCTCCCAAACGTACTGCCCATTCCCTCATCTGCTTCTCAAACATCTGTCATCCCTGTTCCTAATTTCACCCCTCTTCTATTCATTCTGGCCAACGCTTCAGTCGAACACCCTTGTCATCTTTTCCATCAGTCAAAGAATCTGGCTCTTCTGCTCTCAGAATTCCCATCCCCCCTCCTACTTCTCACCCACCCACACCACACATCTCGGCATCTCTTTGACTAAGCTTCGCGAGGACTCAGGAGCTGAAATAATCCAGACAGCATTTACCTGACATGACAAATGTTGGTTTCAGCTGGTGGCTATTGTGTTTCTCCGAATGCTGCTGCTATGGACGATCGTGTTTATGGATCTCTGCCACGTCCACACAGACATCGTATCTGTGATGTATACAGCGCCACACAAACCCGTTGATGGCTGTTCATCATTTATCGGGTGTTTGGGGCGGTGGCAGAATGGGTAGCAGGAGGCGGGGGGGGGGGGGGGAAGGGGTGTTTTCATTCTCCTTGATATGGGCACAGACACACAAACAAGCCATTAATATGTCATTCGTTAAGACGACGAGGAGAACAAGCTGGGCGCTATGCGCTGATAAATGTCCGGAATTATGTGCCAGAGGGAGGATGGCAGATGGGAGGAATGAGGGGAGGGAGGGGCAGGACTGAAGAGGGGTAGGGAAGGGTAGTCGCTGTTTTATGACATAGCAGGGAAGATTAGCTGCACTGCAAAGGATACTGGTCTTTGGAGAGAAAGAGAGGGACAGACAGACAGACACACAGACGGACAGACAGAGAGATGGTCACGAGCAAAAGCAGGTTGGTAAAGAAGAAGATGATGAGAATGTGATAGAAAAATTTGGTTAATGGTGTCCGATCGTCAATGGAGGATTCTTTATTTATGGCCCCTGAAGTGGGTAGTGAACTGGGGAACAAGACTGTTTTGCTCTCTCTCTCTCTCTCTCTCTCTCTCTCTCTCTCTCTCTCTCTCTCTCTCTCTCTCTCTCTCTCTCTCTCTCTCTTAAACCATTACAAGTAATAAAAGCATCAACGGCCTTTAGCATTAGAAGTGGCATCAGTCGAACTATCAGCTGGCAACACCATGGGCAGCAGCAGAAGGGAAAAACACTCTTCTGTCTTCATCCATCTCATCCATCATCCTAAGACCGTAACAGGCCGCAGGACTGGCGTGGCAAATACCGTCCTTAGAACGTGTGAAGGGCATGGAACCGGCACAGATGAAGCACACAAGGTTTGCAAGGATGGCAATGGTAGGAAAGGTGGGAGAGAACAGAAGCTGCTGATGCTTGCAGTTACTGATGCATGTTACGCTTTAGAAAAGGAAATTCAGTGCTCTCTAAGTTTAAGATGGAGCTCATGGTTGCATTGGGTAGAACCCACTGATTGATTGATTGATTGGCGTCTCATTTGCATATGGTATTTACATCCTCAGTTTTGTGTCCCTTTGTGTCCAGGATACTATTGATGCATCCCGTGAACCACAATCCTGATGCTAAGATAGCAAAAGGGATAGGAATCGATCATTGTGAGATCAAGCGAGAAACTGGGCTACCCGTTCAACTACTTGAAGTATTTGCAGTCTCTGACAAAAACCTTAAACAACGGACATAAGCGATATGACAAATGTAAAGACAGTGGCGCCCAGCCATGGGAAAATTCCCTCACCACTAACGTTCCATTTATAATGGCCAGATTTGTCTAGAAAGGACTTAAACCAAAAAGACAAGACACAACTGCAGGAACCTGACACTTGTAACTGCGCATTTTCTATCAAATGGTAGGTCCATCTCTAGAAATGTAGCCTGATGGATACGTCACTCACTTTGGAATTGAGAGTTGTCGAGGTCAGTTTTTCAAACCGTGAATAGGGGCAGACTAAATTTCTATTTCATGGCACAATGATTGAAATAAAGTTTGTAGGAAACAATACAGGAAGATCATTGTAAGGTAACATGAGTCAGTACATTTAGGACCACTACATACCCCACCTCATCCCCCCATTCCCGCTCCCGCTCTTTACGTGAGTGTGTGTGTGTGTGTGTGTGTGTGTGTGTGTGTGTGTGTGTGTGTGTGTGTGTGTGTGTGTGTGTGTGTGTGTGAGAGAGAGAGAGAGAGAGAGAGAGAGGGGAGGGAGGAAGGGTGAGAGACAGAGAGAGAGGGAGGAAGGGAGAGAGAGAGAGAGCGAGAGAGAGAGAGAGGAATAACGAGCTGGTGTGCCGACAGAGAGGACAATACGCAGAAGGACATAAAAGTATCACTGCACACCAGCAATTGACGAAAGAACTGAGAGACAAGGTAGCCCTGGCGTGGCATGCTTTGGAACGAATCAGGCCTTGATCTATATTGACTTCCCGGGGCTCCTTTTGGCAGTGTTCCCCCACATCCATCCCTGCTTGATGCCCAGGGCACCAATAATTATATTATCAAATACCAATCCCCATCATAATCTTTCATCTGCTGGTTCTCGGATTTGTGACAGAACTCTTGGACAGTCACGGACATTAAGTGATCTTTGCCTGCGGCCATGTTCAACAGGACAATTTCTTTTCCTCCACTTCAGTTAGATTTCCGTCTTTGATAACGTACAACAAGATGGAAGTATTTATACAGGCCATTCCTTGAGTCTGTCCATCCATGACTTCTTTTGTCTCCTTGTAACCCGCCTGTCCTAACCTGCCATTGCATGAACATTTTGGTGCCTCTGAAGGGGGCCTCTCATTCGTGCTCGCTCTGTGACTAAGCTATCATTGTCAACCATACACGATGTCCTGAAGCATATTGGTTCAGAACAGGCGTTGCGGAAATGACTCTGGGGCAGTGCAGTGTCTCTTCTGGTGGGTTGCCTATGTTGACATGATACTGACTGCAGACTGTGGACCACTGGTACTGAAGCTGTGACAGGGCGGCCTGGATGTGGCTGGGTATTGGGGAGCTTGAATGACAGCATGGGAGTGACGTCACTGGGAGGACATGGACCTTGAGACAGACGAAACATACACATACATACACACATACATACACACATATAGACACGCACACTCAAGCGTGAGCACACACACGCTCGCGCAAGAAAAAAATAATCTAATTTTTAAAATCACAGAAAGTGAGGGAGGTGAAGGGTCAGGGGACAGGCAAAAAGGGAAGGGGGATATCATGGAAGGTAATGGAGGGGGCGAAGCGGGCGGGGAGTGGGGAGGACGGTGATGAAAACCCAGGGAGCACTTCTAATTTAGGAAGCAATTTCAGCACGGTGCCGAGGGTGAAAGGCTGGGCCCAAGTCTGTGTTTTCCCTGCTATGGATAATGTGGTTTGGAGCGAGGGTCGTGGGGGAGAGGGAGAGGGAGGGGGCCCGGGGATGTAAGGCGCACACAATTCATCACTCCCCTTTTCAGCTGGCTTCCTGTCCCCCGCCCACGACCTGTGGGGAGAGGGGCATTGTGCAGGGTTTACTAACGCCTGAGCTGAGACACAATGCAGAGGATTGTTTTCGATTTTTCTTTCATGGTGACTATACCCCCTCCCTGCCCTCAACCATCCACCCATCTTCGTTCACACATGCATTCACACACCCTGGCTACTAATCCCTCCACCCAATCCTCTCTCTCTCTCTCTCTCTCTCTCTCTCCTCTCTCTCTCTCTCCTTGGTGTCGTTCTGCTTCTGTGCATCTCTCTCTTCCACCATCCCCTCTCGTTCACTTTCTCTCCCCATCTCTCTGTATCTCTGTCTCCGCCTGTCTCTGTCTGTCTCTGTCTCTCTGTGCCTTTGTCTCTCTGTCTGTATGTCTCCCTCCTCGTCTCTCCTCTCTCTCTCTCTCTCTCTCCTCTCTTCCTCTCTCTCTCTCTCTCTCTCTCTTGCTCGCTCGCTCGCTCGCTCTCACTCTCTTCTTGTAGTTTTACACCACCAATACCCCTCTTTAATTTCTTCTTAATATCTGTCTCTTGCTTTACTCTATACCTTCTCTTCTCTTCAATACACATTTGTCTCCCACTCTGTCTCCTGTTCCGTTCTCTCTCTCTCTCTCTCTCTCTCTCTCTCTCTCTCTCTCTCTCTCTCTCTCTCTCTCTCTCTCTCTCTCTCTCTCTCTCTCTCGTATGAGCGTCTGTATGTGTGCAAGTGCCCCTGTGCTAGCTTGAATTTTTAGTAACTATTTGTTTTTACTGACCCACAAGGAAGTACACATTTTCTCTGTAAAAGAAAAAGGAAGAGAAGGCTGCCTGTTTTCATCAAACCTCTGTATATCTATTACGTCTTAAAACATGAGCGCACATAATACATAAACATAGCACATTTCTGTAAAACAATCGCTTGAAACATGAAGCAAGAACTCGATCTCACACTCTTTACACACTGTCAAAAGCATCATATTTGTATATAAGATGTATATACATACATACTATCATACAAATCACCAGTAATCTCCGTCGCTATCTATGGACGAATGAGCTGCATATTGACAGAAGATGTTAACCCACAACCATAGAAATTACAGAATGAATGTTTCAGATACGCTCTCTGTGTCTCATACAAAAACTGTAAAACAGATGGTGACAATGTCAGCTAAGTCTTTAAAACAGATCTTGGGCCAAACAGAGCCCTTCCTGGCAGTTATCAAGGGGTCAGCTCTATATGTACCTTTACATGTCACCATGGTTATATGTCACCGTGTCTATGTGTCACCGTGTGTCTATGTCACCATGTTTCTTTGTCACCTTTGGGTTTTAATGAGACTTCTATATGTCATTGTGTCTTATTGTCACCATGTGTGTGTGTGATAAGGTTAGGATAGACCCAGTGACATATAGACATGATATGTACACACGGTGATGTATAGACGCAGCGACATGTAGACACGTGACACATAGACCCGATGACATAGAGGCAAGGTGACATACTGACCTGATGACATATAGACGCAATAACACATGGACTCGGTGACATACAGACCCAACAACATATAGATATAGTGGCACACAGACCTGATGACATATAGACTCGGTGACTTGTAGAACTGGTGACATGTAGACTCACTGACATATGGTCATGACATGGTGACCATAGGCACAGTGACATGTAGACCCAGAAACATATGGACACGGTCACAAATAGACACAGTGACATATAGACACACTGACCCATAGACACAATGACATACAGACCCAGAGGCATATAGACACAGTGACATATAGACACAGTGACATATAGACACAGTGGCATATAGGCATGGTGGTATGTATGCAAGGCAACATATAGATACAGTGAACCGTCTATGCTATAATATCAGTGCTTCCAATACAACACAACGCACTGTGAACTGTCCATGTTTTGATATCAGTGCTCTCGGGACAATCCAACACAGTGTGTGCTGTCCATGCTCTAATATCAATGCTTTTAAGACAATGTAGCACAGTAATAAAATCAACGTTTCCAGTACAATACAACAAAGTTTGAACTGTCCATGACACAATAGTCGTGCTCCTGGTACAAGACAGTGACCTAGAGACACAGTGACAGTGCGGTGATATTCAAGCTTTCAGTACAATGCAACACGGTTGGAATTGTTCATGTTTCAATTTAAGTAATTCCAGTACTATTTCCGCAACTCCTCACCATTCTGTAGAAATCACTTCTGCATAAATAATATGAAGGAGAAAGGAGAAAAAGAAAAAGAAAACATCAAACCAAAGTTCATTTCCAGACCAAACAGAAAGACATAGAAAAGATGCATTCTGTGTGGGCGCATGGCAAAAGATACTTAACAATCCTCAAATGTGAACATTTTCCAACCCCTCTGCCCATTCCCTCATCTGCTTCTCGAATATTTGCCATCCCTGTTCCCATTTTCACCCTTCATCATCAATTCATCCTGGCCCACGCTTCAGGCGAACTCCTTTGTCATCTTTTCCATCAGTCAAAGAATCAGGCTCTTCTGCCATCAGAATTTCCATCCTCCCCTCCTACTCCTCACCTACCCACACCACACATCTCGGCATCTCTTTGACTAAGCTGCGCGAGAACTCTGGAGCTGAAATAATCCAGACGGGCGTTTACCTGACATGACAAATGTTGGTTTCGGCTGGTGGCTATTGTGTTTCTCCGAATGCTGCTGCTATGGACGATCGTGTTTATGGATCTCTGCCACGTCCACACAGACATCGTATCTGTGATGTATACAGCGCCACACAAACCCGTTGATGGCTGTTCATCATTTATCGGGTGTTTGGGGCGGTGGCGGAGTGGGCAGCAGGAGGTGGGGGTGAGGGGTTGGGAAGGGGTATTCTCGTTATCCTTGACATGCGCACAGACACACAAACAAGCCATTAATATGTCATTCGTTAAGACGACGAGGAGAACAAGCTGGGCGCTACGTGTTGATAAATGTCCGTGATTCCGTGTCAGAGGGAGGGTGGTGGATAGAAGGAAGGAGGGGAGGGTTGGGCGGGATTGGAGAGGGGTAGGGAAGGGCAGTCGCTGCTTTATGACCTTGACAGGAGGGATTAACTGTGCTGCAAAATATACTAGTCATAAAAAATAAGAGAGAGAGATAAAGATGAGATAGGGATGGAGATGGCAATGAGCAAAAACAGGTTGAAGGAGAAGATGATGACAGTGTAGTAGAAACATTTGGTTAACTTTTTCTTTTCTTTCTTTCTTTCTGCGTACGCAGGCTGATACTCCTGCAGACACTGCCTGTATAGACAGGCAGTGGAGTTTGTGTGTATGACTGTTTTTATCCCGCCATTAAGGCAGCCATACTTCATCTTCGGGAAGGTGCATGCTATGTGTAACTTGTCATCCATACCAACGGCCAAACTGGCCTTCTCTTCCGAAAGTTGGTGATGGATTTTACGTGTGTGCAAGATGTTGTGCGTGCGTTCACATACAGAACCTCGGTTTATAGTCTCATTCGAAGGACTGTATGGGAAATGGAGTCAGACCAATGTTAGCTCCGAGGGAAAAATCCCCTTGTACCGAAACGGCCCGGCGGAGATTCGAACCCGCAACCCTTGGATTACGAGTCCAGCGCTCTACCAGCTGAGCTATTCCGGCCCATTTGGTTAACGGTGTCAGATTGTCAATGGGAGATTCTTTATTTATGGCCCAGCAAGGGGTATTGAACTACGGAACAAAACGTTTTGCTCTCTCTCTCCCCTCCCCCCCCCCTCTCTCTCTCTCTCTCTCTCTCTCTCTCTCTCTCTCTCTCTCTCTCTCTCTCTCTCTCTCTTCTCTCTCTCTCTCCCCTCATCCCCTCTCTCTCACTCGTTAATAAAGATAGATAGATAAACAGGTAGACAGACAGACAGACAGAATGGACAGACAGATGGACAGAAAGATAGATGATTAGACAGAGTTAAAGGTAAGAGAGTGCATGGGTATGTGTCCATGTGTGTGTGTGTGTGTGTGTGTGTGTGTGTGTGTGTGTGTGTGTGTGTGTGTGTGTGTGTGTGTGTGTGCGTGTGCGGGCCCTGACAGGTTGAGGCAGGAGAAGAACGGGAGGTTGTCACATAGACACAGAGAGAGACAGAGACAACAGAGAGAGACAGAGACAGAGGCAGAGGCAGGGAGTATGAGCAGAAAAAAATCACTAGATGACATTTGTATGTTCACGTTCATTCATTTCTTTCCTTCTTTCCTTCTCACTGTCGCTGTTTTGTTTGGTTTTATTTCAATGTAGGTACCACGAACAGAAAATAATGTTTGGAAATCCACTACCTCTTTCTCTTTCATCTCTCCTCGTCCTCTGTGTGTGTGTGTGTGTGTGTGTGTGTGTGTGTGTGTGTGTGTGTGTGTTGTGTGTGTGTGTGTGTGTGTGTGTGTGTGTGTGTGTGTGTGTGTGTGTGTGTGTGTGTGTGTGTGTGTGTGTGTGTGTGTTTGCTTGCGCATTGAAGACATTAGATATTGCATTTTAATATAACGTGTTTATAAAATTAACAAAGAAACTTTGCAAGGGGAAAGCTAAAGTGGAGAAGAATATCTGTACATCAACTCCGTTTGTACCTTGTTATGCTGGACCGGTTCAGTTATAGAACGTCATGCTCACAGTCAGACCATTGGTGACCGTCTGTGTCATGTAGTCAAAGGCTGTACGTACGTCGTCAAGTTGTGAGATAAATTGGGATCTTCAGGATTTCTTCCGTCAGAATTCACGCTGGGCATCAGCATATGTGATGATCAAAGTGAGATGGTATTGCATTGTGTGTTAAGTTTTGTCATTTCTTATTTAGGATGAGCACATTGTGACCAAGTTTCCATTGTTAACGCAGAGACTGAAATCAAGTTTGCGGGAAAACAGGACAAGGAAATTGTTGTAAAGTAACATTATTCTGATCAGATTTAGCCCCACTACATACCCCACCCATGATATCATAAAAGACATAAAGTCTCACAGCACACCGACCATAGACGAAAGAATTAAGAGGCAAGATAGCCCTGGGGTGGTGTTCCAGAACGAATCAGGCCTTGATCTAAATTGACTTCCCGGGGGTCCTTTTGACAGTGTTCCCCTATATCCACCCCCCACCCCCCTTGATGCCCAGGGCACCATTAATTATACTAATCAAATATCAATCCCCATCATAACCTTTTATCCCCTGGTTCTGGGATTTGTGACAGAACTCTTGGACAGTCACGGACATTTATTGATCTTTGTCCACGGCCATGTCCAACAACATAGAGTGTTTTTCCCCCAGCCATGTGAGATTTTCGTCTTTGGGTCATGTGCAACAAGAATGGAAGTATTTTGTACAGGCCATTCCTTGAGTCTGTCCATCCATAACATCTTTTGTCTCCCTGTAACCCGCCCGTCCTAACTTGCCATTGGATGAATGCTTTGGTGCCCTCTGAAGGGGGCCTCTTACTCACGCTCACTCCATGACGTAGCTATTATTCTCAACAATACATGGCGTTCTGTAGCATATTGGTTCATAATAAGCATTACGGAAATGGCTCTGCGGTAGTGCAGTGTCTCTTCTGGTGGGTTGCCTATGTTGACATGATACTGACTGCAGACTGTGGACCACTGGTACTGAAGCTGTGACAGGGCGGCCTGGGTGTGGCTGGGTATTGGGGAGCTTGAATGACAGCATGGGAGTGACGTCACTGGGAGGACATGGAGCTGGAGACAGAGGAAACATACACACACATACACAAACACTAAAGTGCGAGCACACGCGCTCGCGCAAGAAGAAAACAACCCCGTTTTAGCTTCTGCCTGTTTATTCATTACCTTCATCTTCGAATCAAAACAAGACAGGCGCTCTATCTTAAAGGGGTGCAGACAAAAAATGCACAAACAAACAAACAAACAACCAGAGAAAAACAGAAACCTTTTCTCATCATGTACTGCAGTTATTTTTGTCTCTTTGCATCATCAGTAGGCACACGGCCTCTGATCAGATGACACTGTGTTAATTTGATCTCATATCTGAGCACTGCCACAGACTTCACGATGATCTCATTGTCTTCTGTTACTTCATATACAAGGGTGAGGAGATACTGAAGACCCCGAAGGGATGCTGGGGGTTCATTCTGTACAAATAGTCCTCCCGTCTTCAAAAAGTTCTGTGCTAGTAATTACTCCTTTTTCTCACTCTCTTTGAATCTGTGCCTTTTTTCCCTTAAAAGATTCGTTATAGTCGTCTACTGATTTTCTCTTTGTCTGTGTCTTTGAGTTTTCGCTTGTTTAAAAATGTGTTTTTAGTTTATTTCATCACTGTCGTCTACTGGTTTTCTATCTTATCGGACTATTCTCCCATCTGTTCTAGAAACTCTTCACATTTTTGTTTCTGATCCCAATTTTTGACTTGCCAGCTTTTTTTTTTTTTTTTTTTTCATTTTTGCTTTTTTTTTTTTTTCGGTGGGAGGCGGGGAGGAGGGGTGTCGTAACCTGTCGACCGAGTCGTGAAAATTGCAGACACTGTCCAGGATTGACACTGGCTGTCCGTTCTGCGGCATCTGTTTGCCCATGTGGCTTTTTTAATGCTTTTTGTGACATATTAAGTATTTTTCTTTTTTTTTTTAAATGATTTTTTTTCTCAGTCTGGGAGTGAGAAAGCAAGAGTAATGCCCGGTATTCTCAGCGCTGACTAGTGTTTTTGTCATAATAATGTCAATAGTTTAGCTACCACGTCATGAACCACACACACACACACACACACGCGCGCGCGCGCGCGCGCGCGCGCACGCTCGCACCCACATCCACACACACACACACACACCACACGCACGCACGCACGCACGCACGCACGCACGCACGCACGCACGCGCGCGCGCGCGCGCGCGCACACACACACACACACACACACACACATTTTTTTTTTTCGTTTTTCAGAATAATATCTTTTTTGTTGATCTGACCTGTTCAGGATGTGAATGTTTTCCCGTGTGACTTTGACGCCTTGAAAAAGCTGTGTACGACCAGACAGGCTACAAGAAGAACAGTTTCAAACACTTTCAGGACAAAAACATCCACCGTCAGGTTTAAAGCATGAACATTCCCGACGTTTCGTCTACGAATCGGAGAGTGTCATTATTTCTGATACACAGAGGAAAAGTAATAACTGGACATATTCAGAAAGGATTTCCTTTTTGAACAGCTTTTAAATGGATGTCGTTTGTTTTCAAAATTAAATGAATTTTGAACGAAAAGGAACTGCTTTAGAAAATGGTGTATAAACTTCGGCTTCGCTTTTTATCTCATTTTTTAAATTTATAAATGCATATATTAAAACAGGATTACGTGATTCGTCGAATTAAGTGAGCTTTCTTGTGATTGGTAGGCGAAACGTGTGGTATTTACCGTTGTTGTGTGACTTCAGCATACCTTTTTAAACCCACAAACTGAACTGTGCTTATTGTGAAACACGTATATTACTGGTCATGGCGAACGCTGCTGAAACATCCTGCCTCGTGCATTTGACTGCCATGATACAACCGGCCAGAAACATGTCAAGATGGGGGACACACAACTGATATTAACGTGCCCCCCCCCCCCCCCAAAAAAAAAGACTATTCTCTCTCTCTCTGTCTCTCTCTCTCCCTCTCTCTCTCTCTCTCTCTCTCTCTCTCTCTCTCTCTCTCTCTCTCTCTCTCTCTCTCTCTCTCCTCTCTCTCTCTCCCCTCTCTCTCTCTCTCTCTCTCTCTCTCGTGATAAATACCAACTTCGCCTGATCTCTCATAATGGATCGACGTTTGCTGTCTTTTGCCCCTTCCTCTGCATTAAATCATTTTCACTCTTCCCAGCCTCCCCCCTCCCCGCTCTCTCTCTCTCCCCAAAACATTTGACTATTCTCTCTCTCTCACTTTCTCTCTCTCTCTCTCTCTCTCTCTCTCTCTCTCTCTCTCTCTCTCTCTCTCTCTCTCCTGGGAAATATATACTAAGCCGAGCGTGGAATAATGGATCGAAGTTGACACCTTTCACTTCATCAAATCCTTTATTTACTACAGGCTAATATCTTCAGCTCATGTGACTATTCTGGGTGCGCAGATCGATGTCCAGGGGCTGCTACTAAATGCCCGTCATGAACTTTAAGCGGTGAAGGGGGAGAATGCATATCCCACAATCATCCCTAAACATTAACGCGTGATTTAGACGTGTCGTGTAAACATTCACGAGCACTGTGAGGAATAGTACTAAGAAGGAAGTAATCGTGTGCCCGTGCAGATGGCTATATGCAAAGGATATACTGTCGTCTATGATAGCTGGGGGCGGGGTTTGTGGTGGTTGAGGTTTAGGATTAACACCGTTATTTGCTAGCGATCCCTGGAGTGATTTGGTGCCACTATATCATAATTAATTAAACCACAGTGTTTGGGTGGAGATACGATGCAGGAGTCAGCGTCTAAGAATGATTCCAGGTTTTACGAGAAAGGTCTGGATATCAATCCACATTTATACCAGAGCAAGAATGACGCGGTTAGTTGAAAAGTATCTTTGACTTATTCCTTTGGACTCCTTGTGGAGCATAAGGCCACAACCACACGTCGCCAACGAACTAGGTTCTGGGAAGCTCCTTGCAGTTGTATCCACCTCAGTCCTATAGCCTTTGTCTCGCGCGCTACTGATCTCCACTTTCTGCTTCGGCTTCCCAACTCGTCTCTTCCCCTGTGGCTTCCATTCCAGTAACGTTGTCGGCTGGTTTACGTAGACTGCGTCAAGGTTAGCCTAGGTTAGACACCCTATTTTCAATTCGTGACGTCATGGCTGACGGGATTCTGATTTGTGTTTTCCTATAGGTCGGCATCTGAGATCTTTCCGTGCCACCTGCTGTGCAGGATGTGACTTAGTCATCTGCAATGCAGGTCTGGATCCCATTGATAATGGTACTGGTCACTCTTTATTTTCCAGATCCACATAGGTTGACTGCATTCACGTAGGTGGTTAGGATTCTGATTATGTTGCTGAGGGACAGTGACCTGAAGGTCCAGGTGGTCACAGAGTGTTGGCTGCGTGACTTGTTTTGTTGCTTTGACTCTTGATATCCTCGTCTGCGTCGCTATTCTTGCTGACTGTGCTCTGAAGGTGTGTGAAGCGATCTGTCTCCTTGATCTTTCCCTAAAGTGGAATCGAGTGCTCTTGTTTGTAGATGATTCTCATCACCTCTGTCCTCAACGCGTTGATCATCAGGTCAGTTTTCTCTGCCTCCAGGGATAGTTTTGTTAGCTTTGACTGCACATGCTGTTGTCAGTGGGAAAGGCGGCCGATATCATCTGGAAAGTCACCGTCTTCAAGTTGCATGGTGAGAGTCCACTGGATGCCGTAGTACTGTCCATGGTTGGTCTTTCTCTGTTCCAGTCGATGATCATCAAACAGATTGTTAGCGACGGCATGTAGCCTTGCCTCACCATAATCTTACTGTGATATGGTTGGTTAACTTCCCGTTGTGGATGGCTTGGTAGGTAAGGTCTTCATACATGACGTCTTCACGGGTGATGTTGACGAAGTTTGGAGGAATTCCAAGAGGATGGATCAACTTCCAGGTGGTGTCTGTAGGCACGCTGTTGAAGGCTTTTTTCAAACTCTACAAATGACATGCACAGGAAGGACTGTCGTCTGGTTGACCTCTCAATGATGACGCGCAGAGTGGCGATGTGGTCTGTACATGGTCTGCTCTGATGGAACCCTGCCTGCTCTGATCTTACACTCTTGTCGAAAGTTCCTTCGGTCTCTCGGGGATGATTCTAGACAGATCTTCACTGAAAACAGAGAGGAGTGCGGTTTCCCGCCCATTGCCATACTTGGATAGGTCACCTCTCTCGGGAAGTTTCACCGAGAGGCCTGGACTGGGACCTGTTCCTGCTCACACATGTGTTGCAGAAAGGGCTGATGCCATTTCCTTGGGTGCCTTAGACGGGATGACATCGGGACCTGCAGCCTTGCGATTGAGTTCGCCCAATCTGCCTTGAGTGCCTCATATGGGATTCCGTCTGGATCTGCATTCTCACTCTTCTGTCATGGTCTTGATGAACTTGATGATTTCAGCTTTGGTAGGTGGACTGCAGTTCACACGAAGCAGTTCGGTCGCTGGTGGTATTTCAGTAGCACCTGGTGGAGACGGTCAGTTAAAAAGATCCTGGAAGGGTGTCACACAGTCAGATCTCTACTCTGCGTCATCAGTGAAGACCCTCCCATTCTTGTCTCTCATCTGCTTGCTTGGGTTGAAGTGTTTTCCTGATCGACTACTCAGAGTTATTTCCGTAGTGTCCTTCGATGTTGTTCTGCCAACCTGTCGTGTCCGTTTCCCCTGTCACGTTATCTACGACACGCCTTTTGTCGTCTCTTGCCCTCTTCTTTACTTCACGGTTGGTTCCCAGAGCTCCTCTCCAAGGTCGACATCTAGTCTAGACACTGGCTGACAGTCTGTTTCAATTCTCCTCCCTCCCTTCTGTTGTGGTCAGTGATTCCGACGTCATCCATTCTTTGTGTTCTCTGTCCTCCTTCCCCGGGACATCTCTACTGATTGTCTTGGGGTGTGTGTGTGTGTGTGGTGTGTGTGTGTGTGTGTGTGTGTGTGTGTGTGTGTGTGTGGTGTCTCTGTGTGTGTGTGTGAGTAATATATATATATATATATATATATATATATATATTATATATATATATATATAATATTTATGTCTGTGTATGTGTGTGTGTGTGTGTGTGTGTGTGTGTGTGTGTGTGTGTGTGTGTGTGTGTGTGTTTAGTTCTATCCAACGGTCTAATAAAATCTTTCCAAACAGAAAATTTGGCGACCAGAATCACTCACACTTTCCCATGGGAATGAATGGGGACAGTCTGAGAGCTAGAAAAGCATGACTGAATGAAATAATATAAATGCCATACTCCTCCCTTTCCCCTGCCTCCTTCATTCTTTACCCCTCCTTAACATAAGGGAAGTAACTGGCGAGTGTAGCCAGAATTATCCATCTTTGATAGAGAGTGAAGCGCGCGTGCAAGCGTGAACGTGTGTGTGTGTGTGTGTGTGTGTGTGTGTGTGTGTGTGTGTGTGTGTGTGTGGTGTGGTTGTGGTGTGTGTGTGTGTGTGTGTGTGTGTGTGTGTGTGTGTGTGTGTGTTCGTGCGTGTGTCTGTGTGGTATGTATGTGTGTATGTGTTTGTGTTTCTCTTTTTTTAGGGAGAGCGGGAGAGGAGAGGAACAGAATCATATATAGGATCTTATCATCTTTTTCTCAAAATAGTTTTCCTCCTTCTCAAACTTACGGGTGTCAGACACTGTGACACAGCCAAAAGATGACGTATCCATCAAGACGATTTTTGTTAATGCCAGTTTCAAAACTAAAATCACAACAACAAAAAATGAAGGCCGTGAAGGGGGCAGGGGGATGGAGAAACAAAGGAGGAGGGAGAATGTAAGGGGAGGTAGTAGGATGGGAACGAAGCGGGAAGAGAGTGGGGAAGGGCGGCGATGAAAAAGAAAAAAAGAAAGAAAAAAACCCGGGAGCACTCCTGATCTGGGAAGCAATTTCAGCACGGTGCCTGAAGGTGAAAGGCTGGGGCCACGTCTGTGTTTTCCCTGGTATGGATAATGTGATTTGGAGCGAGGGTCGTGGGGGAGGGGGAGGGGGAGGGAAGGGGGAGGGGGGGTCTGGGGATGTAAGGGGCACACAATCCATCACTCCTCTTTTCAGCTGGCTTACTGTCCCCCCCGCCCACGACCCGAGGAAAGGGTGGGAGGCAGGGAGGAAGCATGTGCAGGTTTATGCTAACGCTTGAGCAAAAATACAAGAGGGATCGTTTTCAATTTGTTTACAGTGACTTTCGCTCTCATCCAAACCCACACACACGAGACAAACATACACACACACCACGGGAGAACAACACCGAACACCGTTCACACTACACGACACACACACACACACACACAAAAGAGAGGACATATGCACACACACACGCACAACACACACGACCACAAAACACACACACACAGAAAAGAGAGACATATGCACACGCACACGCACGCACACACACACACACACACACACACACACACACACAACACACACACACACACACACACACGATAGACCAGACATATCCCCAAACCACACGCACGCGCCGCGCAGCACACACCGCACGCACGCACCACACCACACCACCACCACACACACCACACACACACAACACACACACACACACACTGTGTCTTCGTCCCCATCTTCCCAACCCTCTCTTTCCATCTCTTTTTCTGTCTCTGTCTGTCTGTCTATCTATCTATCTGTCTGTCCGTCTGTCTGTTAGTCTCTCTCTCTGTCCCCTCTCTCTTCTCCTCTCTGTCTCTGTCTCTGTCTCTCTCTCTCTCTCTCTCTCTCTCTCTCTTCTCTTTCTCGTCTCCTCCTCTCTCTCCTCTCTCTCTCTCTCTCTCCTCTCTCTCTCCTCTGTCTCTGTTCTCTCTCTCATCTCTCCTCTCTCTCTCTCCTGCTCTCTCCTCTCTCTCTTCTCTCTCTCTCTCTCTCTCTCTTCTCTTCTTTCTGTCTCTGCTTCCTCTTCTGCTCTCTCTCGTCTCTCCTCTCTCTCCTCTTCTCTTCTGTCTCTGTCTCTTCTTCTTCTGCTTCTGTCTTCTGTCTCTCTCTCTCTCTCTCCCCCCCCCTCTCTCTCTCTCTCTCATGCTCTTCTCTCTCTTATCTCTCTCTCCTTTCTCTCTCTGTCTCTCTGCACGTGTCGTATGTCATGTATGTTGTTGTCTTCAATTTAACGTCTATCCACATAGTGATATTAGACGGGGGGAGGGGAGGGGGGAGGGAGGGGATCGGGAGGAGGAGGAGGGGAGGGGGACCGTATCGTGTGTGTATGTATTTATGCTCATGTATGTGTGCGCTGGCCCATGCGCTAGTTCGAATTTTCCGTAACAATACGCTTGTATAGATCCACAAGGAAGTATACATTTTCTCTATAAAAGAAAATGTAAGAGAAAAACTATTTGTAGTCATCAAACTTCTGTATATCTACTACGTCTTGTAACATGAGCACAAATATATAAACAAACACAGCACATATCTGCATAAAACATTCGCTGCAAGAATTCGAACTCCCAATCTTCGCACACTGTCCAAAGCATCACATTTGTACAGAAGATATACATATTGACAAACCATCATACAAATCACTGGTAACCTCCGTCCCTCTCAATGGATGAACGAACTTCACATTGACAGAAGATGTTAAGCCATAACCCTAGAAACTACAGAGTAAATGTTTCAGATGGGTTCTTTGTATCTCAGACAGAGACAGTAAGACAGAGGATGGCAATGACAGATAGCTTTTCAAAACAGAACTTTGGCCAACAAGAGGCTCTCCTGGCAGTTATCGATGGTGTCAACTCTAAATGTATTTCCATATGTTACCATGTCTGTGTGTCACTGTGCATCTATGTCACCATGTTTCTTTGTCACTTTGTCGTTTCAGTGAAGGTTCTGTTAGTGTCGAATCGTCACCGTGTGTTTGTGTTAACGTGACATAAAGGTTTCAGTGAAGGTTCTGTTAGTGTCGAATCGTCACCGTGTGTTTGTGTTAACGTGACATAAAGGTTTCAGTGAAGGTTCTGTTAGTGTCGAATCGTCACCGTGTGTTTGTGTTAACGTGACATAAAGGTTTCAGTGAAGGTTCTGTTAGTGTCGAATCGTCACCGTGTGTTTGTGTTAACGTGACATAAAGGTTTCAGTGAAGGTTCTGTTAGTGTCGAATCGTCAACCGTGTGTTTGTGTTAACGTGACATAAAGGTTAGGGTTTGGCTAAGATGAGGATGGGTCAGGATCAAGGCCAGGGCTAGGAAACGTATAGATCTGGTGACATACAGACTCGGTGATATGTGGACCTGGTGATAGGGTCAGGATCAAGGCCAGGGTTAGGAGGAAACGTATAGATCTGGTGACATATAGACTCGGTGATATGTGGACCTGGTGATAGGGTCAGGATCAAGGCCAGGGTTAGGAGGAAACGTATAGATCTGGTGACATATAGACTCGACATTTAGACACGGTGATATGTGGACCTGGTGATAGGGTCAGGATCAAGGCCAGGGTTAGGAGGAAACGTATAGATCTGGTGACATATAGACTCGGTGACATTTAGACACGGTGATATGTGGACCTGGTGATAGGGTCAGGATCAAGGCCAGGGTTAGGAGGAAACGTATAGATCTGGTGACATATAGACTCGGTGACATTTAGACACGGTGATATGTGGACCTGGTGATAGGGTCAGGATCAAGGCCAGGGTTAGGAGGAAACGTATAGATCTGGTGACATATAGACTCGGTGACATTTAGACACGGTGATATGTGGACCTGGTGATAGGGTCAGGATCAAGGCCAGGGTTAGGAAACGTATAGATCTGGTGACATATAGACTCGGTGACATTTAGACACGGTGATATGTGGACCTGGTGATAGGGTCAGGATCAAGGCCAGGGTTAGGAAACGTATAGATCTGGTGACATATAGACTCGGTGATATGTGGACCTGGTGATAGGGTCAGGATCAAGGCCAGGGTTAGGAAACGTATAGATCTGGTGACATATAGACTCGGTGACATTTAGACACGGTGATATGTGGACCTGGTGATAGGGTCAGGATCAAGGCCAGGGTTAGGAAACGTATAGATCTGGTGACATATAGACTCGGTGATATGTGGATCTGGTGATAGGGTCAGGATCAAGGCCAGGGTTAGGAAACGTATAGATCTGGTGACATATAGACTCGGTGACATTTAGACATGGTGATATGTGGACCTGGTGATAGGGTCAGGATCAAGGCCAGGGTTAGGAAACGTATAGATCTGGTGACATATAGACTCGGTGACATTTAGACACGGTGATATGTGGACCTGGTGATAGGGTCAGGATCAAGGCCAGGGTTAGGAGGAAACGTATAGATCTGGTGACATATAGACTCGGTGACATTTAGACACGGTGATATGTGGACCTGGTGATAGGGTCAGGATCAAGGCCAGGGTTAGGAAACGTATAGATCTGGTGACATATAGACTCGGTGACATTTAGACACGGTGATATGTGGACCTGGTGATAGGGTCAGGATCAAGGCCAAGGTTAGGAAACGTATAGATCTGGTGACATATAGACTCGGTGACATTTAGACACGGTGATATGTGGACCTGGTGATAGGGTCAGGATCAAGGCCAGGGTTAGGAGGAAACGTATAGATCTGGTGACATATAGACTCGGTGACATTTAGACACGGTGATATGTGGACCTGGTGATAGGGTCAGGATCAAGGCCAGGGTTAGGAAACGTATAGATCTGGTGACATATAGACTCGGTGACATTTAGACACGGTGATATGTGGACCTGGTGATAGGGTCAGGATCAAGGCCAGGGTTAGGAGGAAACGTATAGATCTGGTGACATATAGACTCGGTGACATTTAGACACGGTGATATGTGGACCTGGTGATAGGGTCAGGATCAAGGCCAGGGTTAGGAAACGTATAGATCTGGTGACATATAGACTCGGTGACATTTAGACACGGTGATATGTGGACCTGGTGATAGGGTCAGGATCAAGGCCAGGGTTAGGAGGAAACGTATAGATCTGGTGACATATAGACTCGGTGATATGTGGACCTGGTGATAGGGTCAGGATCAAGGCCAGGGTTAGGAGGAAACGTATAGATCTGGTGATATATAGACTCGGTGACATATAGACTCGGTGATATGTGGACCTGGTGATAGGGTCAGGATCAAGGCCAGGGTTAGGAGGAAACGTACAGATCTGGTGACATATAGACTCGGTGACATTTAGACACGGTGATATGTGGACCTGGTGATAGGGTCAGGATCAAGGCCAGGGTTAGGAGGAAACGTATAGATCTGGTGACATATAGACTCGGTGACATTTAGACACGGTGATATGTGGACCTGGTGATAGGGTCAGGATCAAGGCCAGGGTTAGGAAACGTATAGATCTGGTGACATGTAGACTCGGTGACATTTAGACACGGTGATATGTGGACCTGGTGATTGGGTCAGGATCAAGGCCAGGGTTAGGAAACGTATAGATCTGGTGACATATAGACTCGGTGACATTTAGACACGGTGATATGTGGACCTGGTGATTGGGTCAGGATCAAGGCCAGGGTTAGGTTCTGACTCCATTTCCCATACAGTCCTTCGAATGAGACTATAAACCGAGGTTCCATGTGTGAACGCACGCATAACATCTTGCACACACGTAAAATCCCATCACCAACTTTCGGAAGAGTAGGCCAGTTTGGCCGTTGGTATGGATGACACGTTACGCATGCACCCTGCGTGAGAAATGGAAAGAATGAAGGAAAGTAAGGAAAATGAGTGATCGATATTGAACGATACTGACTGGATGACACGGGAAACGACTGAATGAAGCGCCGGCTGGCAGCTCTTCAGTCGGCACTACCCAGGTAGGCAGCCCGTTGTGTAAACGAGTGTTGATTGTAAAGCGCTTAGAGCTTGGTCTCTAGCCGAGAATAGGCGCTATATAAGTATTCATTATTATTATTATTATTATTATTATTATTATTATTAGGAAACGTATAGATCTGGTGACATATAGACTCGGTGACATATAGACACGGTGATATGTGGACCTGGTGATAGGGACAGGATCAAGGCCAGGGTTAGGAAACGTATAGATCTGGTGACATATAGACTCGGTGACATTTAGACACGGTGATATGTGGACCTGGTGATAGGGTCAGGATCAAGGCCAGGGTTAGGAGGAAACGTATAGATCTGGTGACATATAGACTCGGTGATATGTGGACCTGGTGATAGGGTCAGGATCAAGGCCAGGGTTAGGAGGAAACGTATAGATCTGGTGATATATAGACTCGGTGACATATAGACTCGGTGATATGTGGACCTGGTGATAGGGTCAGGATCAAGGCCAGGGTTAGGAGGAAACGTACAGATCTGGTGACATATAGACTCGGTGACATTTAGACACGGTGATATGTGGACCTGGTGATAGGGTCAGGATCAAGGCCAGGGTTAGGAGGAAACGTATAGATCTGGTGACATATAGACTCGGTGACATTTAGACACGGTGATATGTGGACCTGGTGATAGGGTCAGGATCAAGGCCAGGGTTAGGAAACGTATAGATCTGGTGACATGTAGACTCGGTGACATTTAGACACGGTGATATGTGGACCTGGTGATTGGGTCAGGATCAAGGCCAGGGTTAGGAAACGTATAGATCTGGTGACATATAGACTCGGTGACATTTAGACACGGTGATATGTGGACCTGGTGATTGGGTCAGGATCAAGGCCAGGGTTAGGTTCTGACTCCATTTCCCATACAGTCCTTCGAATGAGACTATAAACCGAGGTTCCATGTGTGAACGCACGCATAACATCTTGCACACACGTAAAATCCCATCACCAACTTTCGGAAGAGTAGGCCAGTTTGGCCGTTGGTATGGATGACACGTTACGCATGCACCCTGCGTGAGAAATGGAAAGAATGAAGGAAAGTAAGGAAAATGAGTGATCGATATTGAACGATACTGACTGGATGACACGGGAAACGACTGAATGAAGCGCCGGCTGGCAGCTCTTCAGTCGGCACTACCCAGGTAGGCAGCCCGTTGTGTAAACGAGTGTTGATTGTAAAGCGCTTAGAGCTTGGTCTCTAGCCGAGATAGGCGCTATATAAGTATTCATTATTATTATTATTATTATTATTATTATTATTTTTAGGAAACGTATAGATCTGGTGACATATAGACTCGGTGACATATAGACACGGTGATATGTGGACCTGGTGATAGGGACAGGATCAAGGCCAGGGTAGGAAACGTATAGATCTGGTGACATATAGACTCGGTGACATTTAGACACGGTGATATGTGGACTGGTGATAGGGTCAGGATCAAGGCCAGGGTTAGGAAACGTTAGATCTGGTATAGACTCGGTGACATATTAGACCGGTGATATGTGGACTGGTGATTGGGTCAGGATCAAGGCCAGGGTTAGGAGGAAACGTATAGATCTGGTGATATCAGACTCGGTGACATTTAGACTCGGTGATATGTGGACCTGGTGATAGGGTCAGGATCAAGGCCAGGGTTAGGAGGAAACGTACAGATCTGGTGACATATAGACTCGGTGACATTTAGACACGGTGATATGTGGACCTGGTGATAGGGTCAGGATCAAGGCCAGGGTTAAGGAAACGTATAGATCTGGTGACATATAGACTCGGTGACATTTAGACACGGTGATATGTGGACCTGGTGATAGGGTCAGGATCAAGGCCAGGGTTAGGAGGAAACGTATAGATCTGGTGACATTAGACTCGGTGACATTTAGACACGGTGATATGTGGACTGGTGATTGGTCAGGATCAAGGCCAGGGTTAGGAGAACGCTTAGATCTGGTGACATATAGACTCGGTGACATTTAGACACGGTGATATGTGGACCTGGTGATTGGGTCAGGATCAAGGCCAGGGTTAGGTTAGATCTGGTGACCATATAGATCTCGGTGGACATATAGACCGGTGATATGTGGACACTGGTGATAGGGTACAGGATCAAGGCCACGGGTATAGGAAACGTATAGATCTGGTGGACATATAGACTCGGTGACATTTAGACACGGTGATTATGTGGAACTGGTGATAGGTCAGGATCAAGGCCAGGTTAGGAAACGTTATAGATCTGGTGACATACTGACTCGGTGCATTTAGA
This sequence comes from Conus canariensis, assembly GCA_033310375.1. NCBI lineage: Eukaryota > Metazoa > Mollusca > Gastropoda > Neogastropoda > Conidae > Conus > Conus canariensis. The sequence goes on along the minus strand of CM065718.1, from coordinate 6,084,708 downwards.
CACTGGTGATATGTGGACCTGGGTGATATGGGTCAGGATCAAGGCCAGGGTTAGGAGGAAACGTATAGATCTGGTGACATATAGACTCGGTGACATATAGACACGGTGATATGTGGACCTGGTGATAGGGTCAGGATCAAGGCCAGGGTTAGGAGGAAACGTATAGATCTGGTGACATATAGACTCGGTGACATTTAGACACGGTGATATGTGGACCTGGTGATAGGGTCAGGATCAAGGCCAGGGTTAGGAAAACGTATAGATCTGGTGACATACAGACTCGGTGACATTTAGACACGGTGATATGTGGACCCGGTGATAGGGTCAGGATCAAGGCCAGGGTTAGGAGGAAACGTATAGATCTGGTGACATATAGACTCGGTGACATTTAGACACGGTGATATGTGGACCTGGTGATTGGGTCAGGATCAAGGCCAGGGTTAGGAGGAAACGTATAGATCTGGTGACATATAGACTCGGTGACATTTAGACACGGTGATATGTGGACCTGGTGATAGGGTCAGGATCAAGGCCAGGGTTAGGAAACGTATAGATCTGGTGACATATAGACTCGGTGACATTTAGACACGGTGATATGTGGACCTGGTGATAGGGTCAGGATCAAGGCCAGGGTTAGGAAAACGTATAGATCTGGTGACATATAGACTCGGTGACATTTAGACACGGTGATATGTGGACCTGGTGATTGGGTCAGGATCAAGGCCAGGGTTAGGAAACGTATAGATCTGGTGACATATAGACTCGGTGACATTTAGACACGGTGATATGTGGACCTGGTGATAGGGTCAGGATCAAGGCCAGGGTTAGGAAACGTATAGATCTGGTGACATATAGACTCGGTGACATTAGACTGGTGATATGTGGACCTGGTGATAGGGTCAGGATCAAGGCCAGGGTTAGGAAACGTATAGATCTGGTGACATATAGACTCGGTGACATTTAGACACGGTGATATGTGGACCTGGTGATAGGGTCAGGATCAAGGCCAGGGTTAGGAGGAAACGTATAGATCTGGTGACATATAGACTCGGTGACATTTAGACACGGTGATATGTGGACCTGGTGATAGGGTCAGGATCAAGGCCAGGGTTAGGAGGAAACGTATAGATCTGGTGACATATAGACTCGGTGACATTTGGTGATATGTGGACCTGGTGATAGGGTCAGGATCAAGGCCAGGGTTAGGAGGAAAACGTATAGATCTGGTGACATATAGACTCGGTGACATATAGACTCGGTGATATGTGGACCTGGTGATAGGGTCAGGATCAAGGCCAGGGTTAGGGAAACGTATAGATCTGGTGACATATAGACTCGGTGACATTTAGACACGGTGATATGTGGACCTGGTGATAGGGTCAGGATCAAGGCCAGGGTTAGGAAACGTATAGATCTGGTGACATATAGACTCGGTGACATTTAGACACGGTGATATGTGGACCTGGTGATAGGGTCAGGATCAAGGCCAGGGTTAGGAAACGTATAGATCTGGTGACATACAGACTCGGTGACATTTAGACACGGTGATATGTGGACCTGGTGATAGGGTCAGGATCAAGGCCAGGGTTAGGAAACGTATAGATCTGGTGACATATAGACTCGGTGACATTTAGACCTGGTGATATGTGGACCTGGTGATAGGGTCAGGATCAAGGCCAGGGTTAGGAAACGTATAGATCTGGTGACATATAGACTCGGTGACATTTAGACACGGTGATATGTGGACCTGGTGATATATAGACACGATGGCATATAGATCCAGTGACGTATAGACCATGTGACGTATAGACACAGTGTCACAGAAACCCGGTAAGATAGATGACATGATGACATATAAACGTGGTGACATATAAACATGGTGACATATAGACATGATGACATATAAACATGGTGACATATAAACATGGTGACATATAAACGTGGTGACATATAGACATGGCGACATGTAAACATGGTAACATATAAACACGAGGACATATAAATATGGTGACATATAAATATGGTGACATATAAACGTGGTGACATATAAACATGGTGATATATAAACATGGTGACATATAAACGTGGTGGGATAGATGACTTGATAACATGTAAACATGGTGACATGTAAACATGGTGACATAAACATGGTGACATATAAACATGGTGACATATAAACATGGTGACATATAAACGTGGTGAGATAGTGATATGATGACATATAAACATGGTGACATATAAACATGGTGACATATAAACATGGTGACATATATACATGGTGACATATAACATGGTGACATATAAACGTGGTGAGATAGATGACATGATGACATGTAAGCATGGTGACATATAAAGATGGTGACATATAAACATGGTGACTTATAAACATGGTGACATATAAACATGGTGACATATAACATGGTGACATATAAACATGGTGACATATAAACATGGTGACATATAAACTTGGTGACATACTGTACACAAAAAGAAACGCATGTTTTTTTCGCTGAAAGTATTAAGGAAAATTTCGACAGAAACATGCCCGTATAGCAGGGAACTCTGTCCAGTGTGAATAGTCAGACATAATGAATAGACATAACAGTAGATTGATGTCTTATTTCTTCTGTGGTTGTAATATTTTGAATGCTAAATGACGCATGAAATGACTGAAATAAAAATATGCGTTTCTTTTTGTGCACAGTATATAAACATGGTGACATATAAACATGGTGACATATAAACATGGTGACATATAACATGGTGACATATAAACATGGTGATATATAGGCACGGTGACATATAAACGTGTTGACATATAGACCTAACATATAAACGGTGACATACAGACTCGGTTACATATAAACACAGTGACATATGGACCCGGTGACAGACACGGTGATATACAAACACAGTGACACAGAGACACGGTGTTGTATAGACACAATGTCAAATAGCCATGCTCCTAAGCGCCTCAGACTTTCCTGTGTCTCTCCAGGACTGTTCTTCAGGGTACGGTCGAAGACTGACATTCCAGAGACAGGGCAAAGAAGTCCAGCATGGACACCGTAATGAGGGAACTGGTTTTAACACCTCTTACTGGTTGCGCATGACTGGAAACAGAGAGCTGTGGGAGATCCTATGCTGCCTAGGTGTCCATCACACCTCTAAGACCTGCTGTTATAGGATGATATTTTTGTTTAAGAAAGAAAAAAAGGGAAGGAAGGATGGAAGGAATGAAGAAGGGAAGAAAGAAAGAAAGAAGGAATGAAAGACAGAAAGAAAGTGAGAAAGAATGGAAGGAAGGAAGAAAGAAAGAAGGAAAAAAAAGAAAGGAAGAAAGAAAGAAAGAAAGAAGAAAGAAAAGAAAAAGATACAAAGAGAGAAAGAAAAGAAGGAAAGAAACAAAGAAAGAAAGAAAGACAGAAAGGAAGAAAAAAGAAAGGAAGAAAGAAAGAAAGGAAAAAAGAAACACAGAGAGAAAGAAAGAAGGAAAGAAAGAAAGAAAGAAAGA
>CM065718.1:6068694-6076194 GCA_033310375.1 Conus canariensis | reverse complement strand
CGTGGATCTGTACCCACTGCAGACGGTTCTGGCGATGCTGGAGTGTCAGGATAGGTCGCCGGGCTGGACGCCTGCATTGGAGACCAACTGTGTTCAGTCGGCGACGCACGGTCCTGCTGCTGACTGGCTTGCCATGGTTGCCGACGGTGTTCCTGGCTGTGTTGGCAGCGGTTTGGTAAGGCTCCCGTCGATGCTGACGCAGAAGCTGGCGGTCTTGGGCTGCTGTGGTGACCCTCGGTCTGCCGCTCCTCGGTCTGTCATCAGTGGTGTTTCTTGCTTGAAAGCGGTCCAGAAGGCGATAGACGGTGGAAATGTGGACTCCGAATGCGATAGCGACCTGCCTCATTGGAACCCCGGCCTGCAGTTGCCCCATTGCTATGCAACGATCTTGACGAGAAAGTCTCGGCATTATGTTGGCGCCGCTGGAAGGGATAATTTGAACTTTGGGGGGTTTGGAAATTTATAGCCCCACAATCGGGGCCACATTGAGTTGCAATTCACATTGATGCACATGGCGTAGGTAGTCCACATGGCAAATGCACTCCTCGTGCCAAAAACGCTGACCCGCAACATTCACCCACTGTTACGAGGTTACAACCGGCCAAGACACCACGTACTGCTAATGTTGCACGTGCCAACGACATTGCTTACGTCCTGTTCACAATGTGAACAATCGTGCACTGGCTCTATTTTTCGCGTTTTTTATGCCTCTGAGTATATTATTGTTGTTGTTATTTATTATTATTGTTATTACTATTGTTATTATTATCATCATTATTATTATTGTTATCATTATCATTACTATTATTATCATCATTATCATTACTATTATTAAACAAATCTTAAATAAATGTTAGCAAACCGCCAAGAGAAACGTGGACAAACGAGTCACAAGACAAAACATCTATTTGTTTGTGTCTTGCCTGAAGAAGACCTAAGAGGTCGAAACGCGTCGTGTTTTGTCTTGTGACTCGTTTGTCCACGTTTCTCTTGGCGGTTCGTTAACATTTATGTAAGATTTGTTTAGATTTCCACCTGCAGTAGTCTCACTTTGCAACTATTACTAATATTATTATCGTTATCATTGATATTATTATTACTATTATATTATTATTATCATTATTATTGTTATCATTAATACTATTAGTAGTAGTAGTAGTAACGCTTCTTCTACGACCTGCCGTGTGCTTGTGTTGCATGCCTACTGGTCTCTCCCTCAGGAGTCCTTGGAATGTGAAAGCTCGTACAGAACTCAGCAGTTTTCGGTAAATGACCACTGTCTTCGGTGCTCTCCTCATCTCCTCCATTCACACTCTCTGTGCCAGCACTCTGTCTCTCTCTCTAGTTTGGTGGTGACTCTCTCTCTCTCTCTCTCTCTCTCTCTCTCTCTGTCTCTCTCTGTCTCTCTCTCTCTCTGTCTCTCTGTCTCTGTCTGTCTGTCTGTCTGTCTGTCTGTCTTCTCTCTCCTCTCTCTCTCTCTCTCTCTCTCTCTCTCTCTCTCTCTCTCTCTCTCTCTCTCTCTCTCTCTCTGGCGTTCTTCTTCCGCCTGTTGTCCCTTTTTGCTCCACCTTTGTGATGATTCTACGCCATTCACTTGCACAAAGCCTTGGAGTTTCACTTTTTTTGTGTGTGTGTGCATTATTTGGCTCTTGTACAGCACGTGTCTCTCTGTTTCTATCTCTATGTCTCTCTCACTCTCTTTTTCTTTCTCTCTGTGTGTGCTACCTGTCCCTCTCTCTCTCTCTCTCTCTCTCTCTCTCTCTCTCTCTCTCTCTGTACGTGTGTGTGTGTGTGTGTGTGTGTGTGTGTGTGTGTGTGTGTGTGTGTGTGTGTGTGTGTGTGTGAGTGCATGCGTGCGTGTGTGTGTGTGTGTGTGTGTCTGTCTGTGTATGTGAGTAAGATGTGTATGTGTGTGTGCGTGTGTGTGCGTGTGTTTGTGTGTCTGTGTGCGTTCATGTGTGAGTGTGTGTGTGTGTGTGTGTGTGTGTGTGTGTGTGTGTGTGGGTACGTGCGTGCGTACGTGTGTGTGTGTGTGTGTGTGTGGTGTATGTGTGTGTGTGCGCGCGCGCGCGCGCGTGCGTGTGCGTGTGAATTCAGTCTTTGCAGGCCATTTGGCTAAGGGGGATTGCAATATGGACATCTGAATACTTTCATACTTTCAGTAATACATACAATGCAGTTTTTCACGGCAAGTTGATCTTGGAGATTTTAACGTCAAAGTCAAGTGAAGTCAAAGTCAAGAACACGTTATCACCTCGAAAAAGAAATAAAGGGAAATTGTAGCTGAAACACGGTAATAATACAAAGGCAAGAATTTTCTTTCGAAAGTATACTGAAAGCAGAAGGGGAATATGTGAAATGCATTGGGCCTTCAATGTGATTGCGAGTATATTGACAAGCATGAGTTATTTTAAGGGTTGACGTAGGAATGAACATCATTCAGTGCTCACTCGGGTTCTCTTTCATGAACAAAAAGCAGTGTGTGTGTGTGTGTGTGTGTGTGTGTGTGTGTGTGTGTGTGGTGTGTGTGTGTGTGTGTGTTCGTGTGCGTATGTGTGTTCGTGTGCGTGTGTGTGTGTGCGTGTGTGTGTGTGAGTGTGTGTGTGTGTGTGTGTGTGTGTGTGTGTGTGTGTGTGTGTGTGTGTGTGTGTGTGAGTGCGCGCCTGTGTGTGTGTGTGTGTGTGTGTGTGTGTGTGTGTGTGTGTGTGTGTGTGTGTGTGTGTGTGTGTGTCGTGTGGTGTGTGTGTGTGTGTTTTGTGTGTGTGTGTGTGTGTGTGTGTGTGTGTGTGTGTGTGGGCGCGCGCCGCGCGCGTCTCGAGTGTGATACACAGAGAGTGCGCACGCGCGCGCGCGCTTCCGTCTATGTGTGTGTGTGTGTGTGTGTGTGTGTGTGTGTGTGTGTGTGTGTGTGTGTGTGTGTGTGTGATATCTGTTTAGTAAGATGCGGATATTTGATTGTCTTGTTATTTCTCTGATGCTTTGGGCGGCCTGAATGATGCACGGGGTCTCTGTCGGGTTGATGAGTGTGCTGATGTTATTCTGCTTTGGTTGTGAACTTTGATGGCCTTTCTATTTGGGGTCCTGTACACTTGCTGTTGTATTTGCCTGCCCTCTCTCTCGCACATGGCTGTGCTTGTCACTGTGACCTGGTGTGCAGTATATCGGTTGCCCCTCATCTCTCTCTCTCTCTCTCTCTCTCTCTCTCTCTCCTCTCTCTCTCTCTCTCTCTCTCTGTGGGGTTAGCCAGACAGACAGATGAAACGTCCGCGAATTGTAAGATTGTGTTGACAGGCTTGGTGGCTGATAAACTAGGACTGTCTCCCTTGGAGTTGAGATCGACCGTGTCCACCATCTTAACGCTAAACCGATCTCTTTCGTTGTTATTGCCTGATGCAGGCTACGTCCTACAAAGATAAGGTAACCATTCTGAGATTTTAGAAGACAGTCCACAGTAGCAATATTTGAATAGGAGAGTACTTCTCTTTACTGTGAGAATAAAAGAGGGGAAAAGTCTCCCAGTTGATGACAGAACAGAGGAAATACGTCTTAACAAATATAAGGTAACCATTTTGACATCTCAGAAGGCAGTCCAGAGTATCCATATTTTATTTGAAGAGTACTTCTCTTTGCCTGTGAGAATAAAAGAGGGGAAAAAACTCTCAGTTGATGATAGAACAGGAAAAAATGTCCACGATTTGTGATTATGTCATTATTGATGGTCAGAAATATTTTCTGTCTGCTGGTGGTGGGAGTCTTGTTACACGTGACTGGGGCTGTGGCCGCCTGATTTGCAATGGCCAGTCCCTGTGTCAGCAATCAGTCCGTGTCGTGTTTACAATCTGTGACAGACTGTAAGCGAAAAGAAAAAGGGTGTGAAGTTGAATGAAATGGCGAGGACTCGGGTAATCTGAATGCTGACGTGTGTGACACGTTGTGTAATGATGTTCAGAAATGCGCCGGATCGTCCTCTGTATCTGACAATTCTGTCTTTCCGTTTAGTACCGGAAACGTTAAGTTAATCTCAAAGCAAATCACCCTTCAGGCTCAGAAGAGTCCAACCAATGGAGTCAACAGTGAAGAGTTTTGTAAGTACTTTGGGGAGGTGGGATACAGCTTGGCGTTCACCTTCTCTGGCATGTCTCTTTCTTTCTGATCACATTTATTCTAAAATGTCTCAGCACAAATGATTTTTGTTTCGCACCTTTGATGGCGAATGTGTGATCAATGCTTCTGTACCGGACTGTGATGATTCTAGTGACAGCGTTAGTGTTGTGGTCTGTACAACTGGTCCTGAGAGATATGTGACTATATGCAGAGACCTTTTTTCTTTCATGAACCCGAATATTGAAGGACTTCAGTCCAAACTTTCTGATTCTTATTTTGTTTCATGTGTTTATTCCTTTGATGTTGTCTGTTTAAAGGAAGTTTTTGTACAGAATGTAAGTGATGATTTTCCTGACCATTTTATGTTCTGTCAGCTTGCCAGAAAATTTGCATTATGTTCATGCATACACACACACACACACACACACACACACACACACACACACACACATATATATATATATATATATATATATATATAATAAACTAATAAATTCCAGGGGTAAGTAGCTGAGCGCCATTCCAGCAATTTTCGGGCAGCTTGGTGTTGCAATGACTGCAATGACCAGAAGTAAAAATATGTTAGTGAGTTTCCTCCCCTTTGGAGATGGTCTCCCTCTTGGAGACTATAAGCTTTCTGATCGCTCATTTTGAGAAGCATTTATTATTCCCCATTCACCCACTCAAGCACGTACTGTTAGTTAGGCCGAATCATCAACCACTGCAGATATGAAAGCTTATCTCCCCCTATTTTTCAATCTAAGACATAAGAGCAAGCTTTGTTTATAATTCAATATTTCTTGCAGTCATTGCAACACCAAGCTGCTCTGAAAATTGCTGGAATGCTGCCCAGTTACTTACCCTTGGAATTCTTCGTTTATTATAGTTCACTCCCTTGCGGATTCACTCTAAGAACTGGCCCTAACCACTTGTGTCTAAGATGTTATCTTTCATATTTTCTACTTTTCACAAGAAAATGTAGCTTACGTTGTTGTTTCATAATTTTCTGCTTCATAGGTGGGACCTTTGGTGTTTGTTTGTTTGTTTTTTAATTCAACAAACGTACTATTTTAGTATTGCACACCAGCCTTTTTCTGGGATAGTATTCTGCTTAAAACCTAACAGAGGAGTTGAAATAGAATTTTCCGAGGTTACTGAGAAGATATAATCAGGTTTCAAAATACTAGTATCTGATTAGGAGTAATGATATGTAAGTGAGTTTTTACCTGTTTGGAGACGGTCTCTCTCTCTCTCTTGGAGACCAAAATTATGCATGCTGGAGGCTCATTTAGCATACCGCTAGGCAGAATTATATACCACTGCAGATATGAAAATTTATCTCCCCCATCTTTGTTTTAACCTAAGACATAAGAGCATGCTTTGTTTATAATTCTATATATGTATGTGTGTTACTCTGAAAGACATTTGGAAATGTCATGCCTATGCACCACCAGATGGTTCTCGATATTAAGCCTTTGCTGATGTTGATCCTAGCGGTATTATTATATGCAAGAAAGTTATCTACTTGTGATTTTGACGAAAGGACCTAAAACTAAAAATGTTTTTGAATGTTGGAGCTGTTTTGTTTGTTTGTTCCGTATTGAAAGTCAACCTCATACAGCTGGTAAACAGTCTCAAGACAACTTGTTGAATGAAAATAGTAATTTACTGTTAGACTTTTCTGCCTTGTCTGAAATCTGTGAATATTAATCGAATGTGTCATGGTGATCTTGAAGTTTACTGCACACATATGTGTGATTTGGAACCATTGTCGTTGTTTTGTGTTTAATTATTTTTATGCCCTTTATTGTGACGCTTGTCTATTTGAAAGATACTACACAATATCGTATCAAGTTATTGACCTTTGGTTTTGTCCATAGCCTTTCCGAAGAAAAAGGCTACCGAAAAAAACCATGATTAAGGGGCGTGCAACAATTGAAAAGGTCGATATGGGACGAAAACAGTGCTGAAATGTTTCAAGAGAAATTGGCAGGAGAGTATTTTGCTGCAAAACTAGATCTTAATATATGAGCTGAGCTGATATGTACATTGAATCTGTTCTGACTGCATATAAAGTTTGCATGAGAGAATGTATGTAAACGAATGTGGCTATTAATGGAAAACGAAAAAACAAACAAACAAACAAAAACAAGACTGGGTCTACGAGGAATGTACGTCAATGCATAGACGGGTACGTAAGGTGTTAAGAAAATGTTGTCGATCATTGAAAGATGATGACAGCTTTACATATTATACTCTGAGAAGTGAATGTAAATACTCGTTGAAAAGGGAAAACACACACAATGATAAATAACATACTTTGCCAGCACTGGCGGTCAAAAAACTTGCTGGAATGCTGTGCTCAACACCACCAACGAAGGCTTTTGTGAATACTTAGATACACTTTAAAAACTTGCTCGAAAAGGTAATGGTTCTGTAAATGTCGAACTTGTTGATGTGAATTAAGATGAAACGTATCTAATAGACCTGTATCTTAGGATGAAGTGTTCCTTGCTATTTATTAATTCAAATCATTAAAGTTGTAGAAAACTGCTGGTCCTGATGGAATTCTTAATGGAATACAGAAATGCTGTGTTCAAGAAATCACAGACCCCATCCCCACCCTTTTTTTCCAAAGTTCTTTATCGATCTGTTTGATTATGACATTTGCCCCGAAAGTTGGGATGGTGTCAGTTAATTTACCCTTGCACAAGAAAGGGGACAGTGATGACCCATGTAATTATAGAGGTATCACAGTGTGTAATGTTAAAAGTAAACTTTAAAGCACAGCCTGGGCTAAGGAGTATGATCTTACAGTGGACCTCTAGGCCGCTTACAAGCAAAGGTGTTTCACATTGATTTTTTTTCATTTACACCCATGTCCTGCGTTAAAAAAGAACCTAAAATTAATCGTAGTCAAAAACAGTTTGTATGTGTCTTTTTACTGATTTGGAAAATGCATTTGATTCTCAGAATAGAAGCTTACAGTGCCCTACATTGTTGAAGAATGGTATTTCGAGAACGCTTTTCATTGTGTTAAAGGCAAGTGCAAGTGTGTCACAAGGGATTTACTGTTCAGCTGATGTAAAGCAAGGCGGTGTTCTTAGTCCTGTTTTGTTTTCTTTGCTCAATAATGAGTTAACAATCAAGGATATTGAAAAGGACAAAAAGTGTGTGTGTGTGTGTGTGTGTGTGTGTGTGTGTGTGTGTGTGTGTGTGTTGTGTGTGTGTGGTGTGTGTGTGTGTGTGTGGTGTGGTGTGTGCGCGCGCGCGCGCGTCTGTCTGTCTATGTCTGTCTGTCTGTCTGTCTGTGTGGCTAGTGGCTGTGTCTGTGTTAGATACTTTAGCTGATGATGTTGCCCTTTTATCCGAAACAGTTGTTTACCTTCAAAATCA
>CM065718.1:6011194-6063694 GCA_033310375.1 Conus canariensis | reverse complement strand
TGTTGTTGGTGATGTGTTCAGTCTGTTGAAGGTCCTAGATTGTGTATGTGTGTGTGTGTGTGTGTGTGTGTGTGTGTGTGTGTGTGTGTGTGTGTGTGTGTGTGTGTGTGTTGTTGGTGATGTGTTCAGTCTGTTGAAGGTCCTAGATTGTGTGTGTGTGTGTGTGTGTGTGTGTGTGTGTGTGTGTGTGTGTGTGTCTGTCTGTCTGTCTGTCTGTCTGTCTCTCTGTCTGTCTGTCGTCTGTCTCTGTCTGCGTCTGTGTCTGTAAATGTGTGTGGGTGAGTAAGTGAGTGGCTGACAGACTGATTGACTGACCGACGGACTGAGTGAGAGAGAGAGAGACCGTGTGCGAGCGCGGCGCGCGCGCGCGCGTGTGTATGTGTGTGTGTGTGTGTGTGTGTGTGTGTGTGTGTGTGTGTGTGTTAATGTCCACGCGTGAGTGTGTGTGTGTGTGTGTGTGTGTGTGTGTGTGTGTGTGTGTGTGTGTGTGTGTGTGTGTGTGTGAGCGTTGAAATCCCCCCCCTTTTCTCTGTCTCTCTCTCTCTCTCTCTCTCTCTCTCTCTCTCTCTCTCTCTCTCTCTCTCTGGAAAATGTTTTTGCATGTTGTCCTTGTCTAACAACCGGTTGACACTTGCACGCTTGAATTAGAGCGGTGTGTACGTGCGGTGCAGATGCACGGATGTTGAAATTTGTGATAACTTACGTTCCCATGTCATAACGGCTGTGCAGCTATTGAATATTAAAATGTCAATGAGTCAGTGAGTCTCTGTCTGTCTATCTGTCTGTCTGTCCTCGTCTCTCTCTCTCTCTCTCTCTCTCTCTCTCTCTCTTTCACACACCACACACACACACACACACACACACACACACACACACACAAAGTGTCTCTCTCTCTCTCTCTCTCTCTCTCTCTCTCACTCTCTCTCTCTCTCTCTCTCTCTCTCTCTCTCTCCCAGTGTGTCGCTCGCTTATTCTCTCTCTCTCTCTCTCTCTCTCCTCTCTCTCTCTCTCTCTCTCTCTCTCTCTCTCTCTCTCTGTGTCAGTGTACCGCTCACTCTCTCTGTCTCTCTGCCTCTTTCTCTCGATCTCTTTGTTTGTCAGTCTCTGTCTGTTGCCTTCTCTGTTTCCTCCATTGTCACTGTGTCTGTGTCTTTCTCTTTGTTTGCCTGTCTGCCTGCCAATCTGCCGGTCTGTCTGTCTCTTTCTTTTTGTCTGTCTTTCTCTCTGTTTCTGTTTCTGTCTTCGTCTTTGTCTCTGTCCCTGTCCCTGTCTGTCTGTCTGTCTGTCTGTCTCTGTCTCTCTCTCTCTCTCTCTCTCTCTCTCTCTCTCTCTCTCTCTCTCTCTCTCTCTCCTGTTTAAGTAAACAGGTATCCAATATATATGAATTCTGCTACCAAGTGTATACGTTACTGGTTGAAAATAACAGAAATGGAAATGTCAAGGTTGCCCAGGAAAGCATGTAATATGTGATGTGATTTGGATGCGAAAGGAAGAGTGAACTGGGTTTCAAATGTAAGGATAAAAAAATTATATGAACTTGGCTTTGGTTTCATGTGGTTACAACAGGGTGTCGGAGATATCAATGAATTCCTTCGGATATTTCGGAATAGACTGATCGATTGCAGATGGCAAGAATGGTCATGTCATGTTCAAGAAAGCGACCGTTTTGCTTTGTACAGACAGTTTAGTAGTATGTACTGTGTTCCATCACATCTATCAATAAGAATGGACAGTCATTTGAGGTACATCTTACAAAGTTCAGATTAGGTATTTCCGATCTTCGTGTTCATTATCATCATTATAAGAAGCATAGCAAATGTGACCTGATCTGTCCGCTATGTAAAAATGCCGAAGAAAATGAGGTTCACTTTGTGTTCTGTTGTCCTGTTTTGAATGACCTGAGGAGTCAATTAATCGATCAACAACATTCTAAGCATCCTTATGTATTTTAACTTTTGCTATTCATGGCATCCACGAACGAAACTTCCATAAAATGTTTTACTGTTTTCTTGCACAAGGCATTTGGGATTCGAAGTATAGTATGTAGTTAAGAATGAATTGTTGTGTACGATTTGATCTTTAGTTGTGTCGATTAGCTGTTGCATGTTGATGGATATTTGATTGACTTGCTCTTCTTCTTCTTTGAAAAGATTTGTTTACATTACCCCCTTCATTACGGGCCGATGGCCTACATGGATAAAATATCCGTATCTGTATCCCCCCTCTCTCTCTCTCCTCTCTCTCTCTCTGGCTACCAGAAATGAAGACGCAATAGACGATGCCTCAAATATCTTAGGATGGACACACACACACACACACACACACACACACACACACACACACACACACACACACACACATTATATACACACACACACACACTCACACACACACACACACACACACACACCACACACACACACACACACACACACACACACACACACACACACCATAAGCGCGTGCGCACGCGTGCGAGAGAGAGAGAGAGAGAGAGAGAGAGAGAGAGAGAGAGAGAGAGAGAGAGAGAGAGAGAGAGAGCGAGAGAGAGAGAGAGAGAGAGAGAGAGAGAGAGAGAAACAGACAGACGAAGACATGCAGAAGACAGACAGACAGAGAGAGAGAGAGAACAGACAGACAGACAGACATGCAGACAGACAGACAGAGACAGAGACAGAGAGAGCCAGAGACAGAGGGACAGAGAGAGGCAGAGATAAAACAAGCCAACAATGCTCAAGTTTGGGTTTGACGTCTTTCACAGTCACATACCACATGCACGTAATGTGACCATTAATCTCAACACCTCAAAGGAATGTTTCCTGCGTGAACAGTGTCACTATAACATTAGCAGCAATCTGTTTCACCGTGTTTGACGCTTTTCACTGCATAGAGGCTGTGTCAGAATCATTTTGACAACAAGGATTTCTTTTTTTACCGCTTTTGACGCTGTTTCCTGCATGAAAACTGTAACGATTACATCAACAACGATAGTTTTCCCTGCTTTTGACGCCTTGATAAAATGTGGATGAACAGTTGTAATAATGAACCTTATGAAGGCATTAAGGCGGTTGCTATTAAACCAGCTCTTTACTGAAGCCGTCATTCCGACGACTGTCAACTGCTGTATCCTTTGTGCTAAGGCCTATTACGCCTTCAGTCGGTTTGCGCATGAATCAGAGTAATTGTAATCGGTAGTCATAATTACTGTTGTCGTGGTCACTACCATAGTAACGCAATATCAGGTCATGAAAAAATATACACAAAACTTGAAGTGTATTGGGGTGCGAATACCTCCGCCAAGTTCAAACACTCCAAGATTATCTGCTTTGATCCAGATCCGGACTGCAGTTTGACGGATACAGATAGGACTAAAAGCCATCTTTCCACTAATTGTCGATTAAATCGGTTCTGAGCATTTTGCGTATTGTTACCGACAGACAGAGAAACAAGCAAGCACGATTGAAAACTGAACTTTCGTGAGTAAGCTAGCAAAACCACCAAGCACAAGAACTATGTAAACTACGTAGAAATGAGAAGTAATCTCAGGAAACCAGTTATAATTGCTGTTTATATGAGAAAAAATATTGTTTTACCACAGATAAAAACAGTAGTAGCCATTTTAAAATTAAGGGTGTACGTACTACGTATTCATGCACACACATCTACGGTATGACCTGAATGCTAAGGTTAATTTCACATGGCACGTTTTCCCAGTGAAATTTCTGTTCAAAAGAGGCCTACCCAGTATAGAACAGAGAGTACCACATGTAGAGCTGATTTTTAAGTCCTATTGGCCTCAGGCCCATGGAGACATGGTGTCCCAGACTGAAGTCTGTAGTTCTGGCGCCAGGATGCCAGGTCGTTGGCAGAAGTTTTAGGCTTGGTTCCAGACAGGCGTCGTCTTTTGTTGCTCTGGTTTCCATCATAGACTGCAGTCTGGATCCTCTTTTTTTTCTTCCTGTTGGACTGGTGTCCAGCACTTGGTTTTGATTCCGTGTGAACTGATGTCCGCTTTGTGGTGTTCATCAGCCGACTGTGCGCGTCGGTATTCTTCGCCGCTCCCCTCCCCTCCCCCCTTCTTCATGCTCGGCTGGCTATGGTGCTGTGCGGCGTGAGGCCGCCTGATAGGTAGCAGGACGGACGTCGCTGGATCGCTGCACGAGTCCCTTGGAAGATCCTCATTGATTAGGGCCGAGAGTTTTCAGCCCAACGCCCAGACGGGTGCCTACCATGCCGACCCGAAAACATGGTTTCCCGGGCCACGGTTATCGCAGACAGGCAGCCTTCCATCGCTGACCGCCTCGCCCCCCTTCTCCCCATCCCACCACCCCCACTTCTCTAGAAGCCGTCCCCCAGCGACGCAGGCCAGACCCGCCGTCACCTTCACGGCTGGAAGGTTGACCTCGCCTCCTGTCGCTGACCTCTCACTTCAGTGTCCCTCGAGAGAAATCTGCCACCTCTCCCTTGGCACTCCCTGCTATACTACCACCTCGCAGAGAGTGTGTGCTATACGCAGAAAGTATTTTGAAGCCCTTTCGTGTCAGGCACACCACATTACAAAATGTCACCACACATCTGAACCGTTTCACAGCACAGCCTACTGCTGGACTGGTACACAGAAGTATCAGTGAGACTAGCCTGCCTTTTTTTTTTTTTTGAGGGGGGCGGGGGGGGGGGTTGCGCCAATTTATTCCGTTTTCAATATGACGCCTAATGGGTTTAGTCTCTGTGGAATGAATCGATCTGAGACAAAGAATCTATCACGTTAAAATTTTGAATCGGGTGTGTCCTCTTATCGTCTGCTACTTCAACCTGAAGCGAGGCTTAGTCACGTGACGGCCGGGATTGTCCTTCATTGGCCGTCACACGAAGTGCAAGAAATGCATTTCGCCACAGCAGAGCTTGGTCGGGAAGTGCAAACACTCGCAAAATATGCTTCAAAATCTGTCTCTTACGAAGGTAAGTCGGACAGGGATCACAGGAAATGCTGTGTTTGAAGTAGATTATAGACTCTTAATTACTGTTTTACTATGTCCACGTGACGTTGGTCTCACGTTTCAGTCATTCGAAAGTTGCAAAAGTTTCATTCTCAAATAAGCATGCTCTTTCTTTCTTTTTTTTCGTTGTGTGTGTGTTGGAGGGGTGAGGGTACATCCTTGTAAGATTTTTCAGTAAAAAGAAAACTTGTTTATAAGATTTTTTTTTTTAGGCATGCTGTCATTTCACGACTCGGCTCGGCTGGCAAAATGATTTCGTAAAACTGACTTCGTGGACCGCAGAACGGCTCAGCTGCTTGTCACGTGACTACTCTAGGAAACTCAAATAGCAGACGACAAAATGGCAGACGACAAAGGTTGGCATCAAGTTCATTCTTCTCCTTTTTAAAAATCCATTTTCTAATGTTCGAGAAGCACAGAACGTATAAATTCGGAGCATATATAAATGTAACAAACAATAATTGACGACAGCTAAGGGACGCTGAAAAAGACGAGGGGGGAAAAAATCCCATTCAGCGAGGATCAGAATCTTCACTTGGTGTAAGCTTCGTTTTGGATTGAGTATCTTGGAAGCAATTTAACAGAAAAGACGTAAAAATACGAAGATGAAGAAGAAGAAACGGGCAAAAAACAGGATCCTGAATATTACCAACAAATTGTGAGTGTCAGTCGAATGAATAGCCGATGGTACAGAGCAACTTCTGAAACCTGATTGTGTGTGAGTGTGTGTGTGTCTGTGTGTGCGCGCGCGCGCGTGCGCGTCTGAATATGTGCATGTATATGTGTGTGTGTGCGCGCGCGCTCGCGCGCGCGCGTGCGCGTCTGAATATGTGTGTGTGTGTAAATTTCATTGTGTGATATGCTGTCGCGGTCCAGTGTCACACAACAACGTTTCTAGATGAAGCAACTTTATTTCAACGAATTGTAAACAATTTCATAGACTGGTTTCCTGGAAGCTGGTTCGGCCAAGGCGTGTGACACGACACGCACGGGATTGCACGCAAGTAGACATTCGCTTGAACGAACATCTTGATCGTCACGGAAAAATTGAGCTCATTTTCCACGATCGATACATGTCGTGGCTTGAAATAACAATTAGTTAACACGCACCCACGTGCGCAAACACACGCGCGTACATATGCACACACACACGCGCGCGCGCGCGCACACACACACACACACACACACACACATATATATATATAATGATGGAAGAATTGTTAACCTGCACTTGCTTTCCCCCACTTCTTAACTGTTCAGTGTTATATATATATATATATATATATATATATATATATGAAAATGCTGACTAGAGAGAAGTCTAGTTGCGTCAGCGGATATATTAGACCACGAGCAAATTGATAATTCCCGTATGTCATCAATACATTCAGTTGCCAGGAAACAAAAATAGAAGCCCGCAGACTCAATGCCTACACGTCCACATGTATTTAAACACGTCTATGTCATTTTCATCTGCAAAACAAAAGAACAAAAAGCAGTACTAAAAATAGAAGAGAAAGCCTGATAACACAGGGACAATAGTTAATTAACACACAGTGTTGTATAACTGAAAAGAAAACAGCGGCGATGAAAACAAAATGAATAAACGAAGGAGCAAGGAATACTTGAAGTAACAAGTAGGCTAATAAACACAGCAGTGAGGAATAATTGAAGTGATAAGAATTTTGTTTTTTTAGTTAAGAGTTTGCGTAATCTATTGGCCGTAGGGCAGTGAACTCTCAGAGGTTCACTGTGTCAAGAAAACGGCATGATGGAAGATGGGTTCTGTCCCCTCCTTTCGCCACCCTTTATCTTCCCTGAACTAAGTCATGTACCCATTTACTGCTAGGTGCAAGGAGAGGTTTTCAAGCCGAAAAAAAATCCATGCCCACAAGGGGTTCGAACTCACGACCGTCAGCTCCTGGCCGGCAAAGGTCCTCACCATCTGAGTATGTTAGAGAGGGGGAACCTGTGTGTGTTACAGCGAAAAGCGTATAACTAGGGACTTCATGAATTTTAGTCTAACCATTACTGTAACATATCTAAAACAGAAGTGGAAATTACAGTACCAGTTAACTTGAACAGGCGAACAGGTAGGAAGTTTGGAAGAAGAGGTAAAAGAAGTAGACGAGGGGGTGAGGGGATATCAGTTTCACTTGCAGGAATAATATAATGGCTCAAACATTTTTAAAGCTTAAAAAACGTATAACACACACACACACACACACACACACACACACACACACACACACACACACACACACACAGGGCATACACACACACACACGCACACACACACGCACGCGCGCACACACACACAACACACACACACACACACACACACACACACACACACACACACACACACAAAGCCAGGTCTTTCAGTTAAACAGCCTTTTCATGTTGTCTTTGCACACCTACTAAAATTCTGTCTTGTATGTCTAGGTGAAATATTTTTGACAGGGTATGGGATGGAGAAGACAGGAGGTGGGGGAGAAGGAGGAGAATGGGAGACAGAGGGGTGGGGGTGTAGGGGGGCGGAGGAGGTGGAGGGGAGAAGGGGTAAAAGTCATGTCACCGCGTCTCGCCGAAGCGGGTTGGTGGTTCGATAGATCGTTCAGGCGGCTGTGTTTGACCCCGCTCTTTACAGTCCTAACCTTTGGGTTTTTTTTTACCCACGCATAAATCTTTTGTCTTAAGTTATAGCTCCCGTGTCTGTATTGATGTTGTGACTATGTCAGCGTATCTGTCTGTCTGTCTGTTCTGCCTGCCTGCTTGCCTCCTCTCTCTCTCTCTCTCTCTCTCTCTCTCTCTCTTCTCTCTGTCTGTCTGTCTGTCTGTCTGTCTGTCTCTCTTTCTCTCTCTATATATACATTTATGTAAGGCGTTTGACTCGATCAATCGAAATTTACTCTGGCCTATACTGATAAGAAAAAAATGGTGTAAGAGAAAACTTTTCAAATGTATTTGTAGCATTATAATGTTGTTCAAACGGGATAAGAAGGGCAATAAATTAACTGACTATAGTGTGTACTAGAGGAGCAAAAGGAGAAGATATGTGCAGTCCTGTTTTATTTGCATTGTTTATAAATGAGCTCGCAGTTGAAATAGTCAGAAAACGGTAGGCATGGTGCTAGCTTGCAAACGATGAGGGAACTCTTTATTTTATTCCTGAAAGGTGATGTGGCTTTGTTCTCCGAGTAGTTGGTCTGCAGGAAACTGAATAATTCAAAGTACTCAGCTGACAAACGATGACGGGGAACTCTTTATTTTATTCCTGAAAGGTGATGTGGCTTTGTTCTCCGAGTAGTTGGTCTGCAGGAAACTGAATAATTCAAAGTACTCAGCTGACAAACGATGACGGGGAACTCTTTATTTTATTCCTGAAAGGTGATGTGGCTTTGTTCTCCGAGTAGTTGGTCTGCAGGAACTGAATAATTCAAAGTACTCAGCTGACAAACGATGACGGGAACTCTATTTATTCCTGAAAGGTGATGTGGCTTTTGTTCTCCGAGTAGTTGGTCTGCAGGAAACTGAATAATTCAAAGTACTCAGCTGATAAATTAGAATCGAAGGTCAGTGTTGATAAAAAGCAAGATTATTGATTTTTTTTTTTTTTTTTTTAGGAAAGGAGGTTAATTAGCTGAAACGGAGGGATTGCCGTCTAATGGTTCTTTTATGCCCGTTGTAAATTGATTATATCTCGGTATAATTTTCTCTACCCGCCTGAGTTTTGTTGCTGCATGTAGAGACCTTTCTAGCAGAGCTACGAATGCGTTATTGTGCGTTATGAAGATTTTTTTTTTTGTATTAAATAATTAATCCTTGGAAGTGTTTGTCAGGTCTTTTTATGCACAGATAAACCGTCGTGCAATATGGTTCGTAGCTACGGGGCTTATATAAGAATGCTGTCCTTCATTGTGAATCGGTTCATTTCACTGGGTTAAAAAAAAAAAAAAAGTTTTGGGGTGTAGAACTCAGAACGCTGAGTGATTTAGTATATTGGGAAACGAACAGTTATCCAATGTATATGACTTCTGCAGTTAAACATATCTGCTACTGGTTTAAGTTGTTAAACATGAATATCGACAGATTACCACGAAAAGCGTGTAATACGCAATTTATTCATGACTCCATGGGCAAATTAACTGGGTTTCAAATGTACGTATTTGTTTGTGTGAGCTGGGCTTACAGTGTGCGTGGACAGACCACGGTGTGCGAGAAGAAAGTGAGTTAAGATTAAGATTAAAATTATAGTCCCGTCAACAGCAGAGGTTATCTCAGGACTGTCACCACGTTTCAAACTACCACGTAAAGAAAGTGAGTTTATCCAAACAATTCGACAAAGATTGATCGACAGTAGATGGCAAATATGGGAAAGTCATCTTCGATCAAATAACGGGTTTGATGTGTGCACAGTTTACAGTGCCTCACAATTAGTTAAAATTACGTTTTGTTTAATATGAACAAGCATCTACGTTTTACTTTCACTAGAATTAGATTTGGACTCTTTGAAATTAAGGTACATGCTAATCGCTACAAAAACGTTAGATACGATGAATGGCTCTGTCCCCTTTGTAAAGAATTAATTTAAGACAAAGTTCATTTTGTTTTGCAGTGCCCTTGCTTTTAATGATCTCCATTTGCAGTTAATACCTAGGAAATTCTATAACCAGCCATGTATGTTTCGCTTTTTGCTCGCTAATGTTATCTGAAGAAGAGAGTGTGATTTGCAGGTTCGTTCTGTGCACATATAAAGCTTTCCAGTTTAAGAGAAACATTGTTATCATGATTTTTGCATGTTGTAAGGACTTGTGAAACTGCTGCCTTTGTAATACCTTTCCTGTAATGTTGTTGTTGCCCTTTTCTTATGAGGCTCTAGCCCTAACTGAATAATTATCTCTTTCTCACTCTCTCTGTCCCGTCTGTCTCTGTCTCTCTGTCTTTATCTCTGTCTCAGTCGCTCTGTCCCTGTTATTCCCTGTCTATGTCTGTCTGTCTGTCTTCTCTCTCTCTCTCTCTCTCTCTCTCTCTCTCTCTCTCTCTCTCTCTCTCTCTCTCACCCCGACAGACAAGAGGGGAAAAAACAACAGACGAGCTGAGACAGACAGGCAGAGGATCGCTGGCGCTCCCTCCCTGTACCTAGGATTGACCCCAAACAGTGTTCAATACCTGACGGTTCGTGGGGCGCACTTCCTCTTCCAGTTGAATCCCTTCCAGAAGCAGCAGCAGCAGCAGCAACAAAAGCAGCAAAACAAATACTAAAATGTTGATGTTTTGAAACCACACTGTACGACACGATCATTTTTATCTTCTTTTTTTTTCTTGTCTGTTTGTTTCTGTTTGTTTGGCAGTTTTTTGTTTTGTTTGTTTGTTTGTTGTTGTTTTTTTTTTCAGTCTTGTTAAATATTATTAACCTTTTCTTTTCCCCGAGACTGAATCTATTTCTGTATAAGTCATGACACCGAGAGAATGTCGGCCTCTCTGTCATACCCTAATTTTCTCTCTGCGAGAGAGAGAGAGAGAGAGAGAGAGGGGGGGAGGGAGAGATAGAGAGGAGAGAGAGAGAGAGTGAGAGAGAGATTCTTTGTTAGTTTGTGTGTGTGTGTGTGCGCGCGCGCTAGACAAATATCTGTCTGTATGTCACTCTGTGTGTGTGTCTTGTCTGTCTGTCTGTGTCTGTGTGCTTCTGTTTGTGAGTGAGCAACCCTCTCTTCTCAAAGTGTATGTGAGACTGTTTCAAATAAGCATACGCGTGTATTATGTGTGTGTTGCGCCCCCCCCCCCTCTCTCTCTCTCTCTCTCTCTCTCTCTCTCTCTCTCTCTCGCACTCTCATGTGCGTGTATGTATTCGTGTGTGTGTGTGTGTGCGCGCGCGCGCATGTGTGTGTACGCATGTATGCATGGATGAGCACGTGCGTGAGTCCGTGCATCCGTTTGTCTCAGCCACACTTTGCTGGAAGTTGCAGATTCCCAGCGCAATTGTTCAGTGATGGAATGAATCCATCTTTCTCCCCTCTCCCCTTTTGGATGTTTTTGCGCAATCGTGCTTACAGACATACATACCAATTAGCGAGGGGAGGGGGGGGGGGGGGGGTGAGTTGCTAAACATGTACTTAATTCTCTGTTGAAATGTTCATGTCAAGAAATGTTTCAAATATTTGACAACTTTTTTTTTTTTTTTTAATGAAAGAAACTTCTGTGCAAAGTGTTAATATATTCCCCACTTGCCCCAAGACGCTTTGGTAAAATGATTACCAAGGTAAGGTTAAACAAGTGGAACACAAGATTTTCTAGTGATATCACGTATATCTGCAAAGGACGTGTTTCTGTCCACCACCTGTGATGGGACTGTCCAATATCAACAAAAGTTTATAGACAGAAAGGTCTAAGTATCGGTAACTATCCAAATGCAAGCCGTGCTTTGTATGAACCACGCATTCCGGACAGTGCAACTGTAATTTCTGAAACCGAGGGTGCTTGACTGTTACGAAGGTTTCAGTATCGATCTTTTGGACCTGCATGATGGGTTGTACAGGTGTACGTGAAAACCACTTAAGTGTACGCTTTCATAACTGTTCATTGTCTAACATCAGCAAGCCTGGCTGTGTCTGGGAGTTGTATTATTTTCACCCGTCGGCGAAACTAACAACGACTGGGTGCTGCAGGATGCGCGCAGCAGTTCGCTCGGTGGTGGCGTCTTTTGCCGGTGGGTTTTGCAGTCATGAGGTACGGGCTGGTACACCCATGGGGGGGGGGGGGGGGGGGGGGGGGGGGGGCGCTTCCATGGAGGTTCTGTTGCGTCGCGTCTGGTGATCACACAATGGCATATGCTAAGGAGCAGTTATGTCCCTTGAAGTCTGAATGGAATGCCCAGTGCGTGTCTGCACCCTATGTGAACACAGCGCAGGCTTCCAAGGACGGTGCAAGATTGTTCCCGGTCGATTGGTTTGGCAGTTGAGGACAGTACTCCTCTGGGTCCCTCTGGTATCATCGGGTGTATCACTTTTCTTTTCTTTTTTTTTTTTTCTTTTTTTTTTTTTTTTTTTTTGATTTTACATTCTAAACGTTAAGTGTGAAGAAATCTATTAATTTAAAGGAATCTTTAGCCTGATGGTATTCAATCATACTTTCGTCATCACGTGAGATGACAATGACTAATGTCACAAGGTTGACTGGCTTGTTGTTTTTCGTTTCTTCTCTCTCTCTCTCTCTCTCTCTCTCTCTCTCTCTCTCTGCACGTCGCGGAGAAAACAGCACAAAAAAGCCTCTCCTGCTTAGCATGCCGGTTATTGATGTACGTTACGTCATCAAGCAGGTTGACGTGTATTGATCACGCCAGGTTCCTTTTTCTTCCTCTTCATCCGGGTCTCGGAGCCAGCATCGAGAAGAAAAAAAGAAAACGAAATAAAACACAAAAAACAATATCACAACCAGGTTGATATACGAATGAACACGCAAGAGTTCAACGTAACGCTTGTTTAATGCACAACACGAAAGAGGCCATGAATGTTCAACAATTACGTCTATGTAACTCATACAGGACATAAAACAGACCAGTGAATGTTAAACAACCGCGTTAACGTAACCCTTGTTAAATATACAACACAAAACAGAGCAGTCCGTTTTCAACAACTTCGTCAACGTAACGTTTGTTTGTTTAGTATACAACACAGAAGAGAACAGTGACTTTTCAACAAATGTGTCAACGTATTGCTTGGTTAATACGCAACACAACACAGGCAAGTGAATGTTCAACAAATACGTCAACGTAACCTTTGTTTAATGCACAACACAGACCGTATCGGTGAATTTTCCACAAATACGTCAACGTAACGTTTGTTTAATACACAACACAATACAGACCAGTGAAATTTCAACAAAAAACGTCAACGTAACGCTTGTTTAATACACAACACAAAACATACCGGTGAATTTTCAGCAAAGACGTCAACGTAACGTTTGTTTTAATGTAAACACATAGCAAGAGCAATTAATCATCAACAAAAACGTCAACGTAACGCTTGTTTAACACACAACAGACCAGTGAATTTTCAGTAAATACCTCTTTTTTTCCAGATGCCACAAACAACAGACCGAAAAACATACACCCCACCCCACCCCCACAAAAAAAAAAAAAAAAAATTGTCCACGATTGGCGACGAACGGTCTGTTTCAATCTTCTCAAAGCTTAAAATTCGGTCGTCATGACGTCATTGAATGAGATGACGTATGTCGATGTGACGTCACCAGTGTTTGACGTAACGTTCTCTCTCTCCTCTCTCTCTCTCTCTCTCTCTCTCTCTTCTCATTGTCCAGGTCCCTGAGGAGCCAACACCGCATCAAGCTGCACACGTGTCTGTTCCTCAGCTACATCCTGACCAACGTGCTCATGATCATGTGGGAGGTCATCGTGGTCAAGGACCGCCTGACCAACGACAAGAGTCGATCCGTGCTCCACACCAACTCGGTCAGTTTGGTTGTTGTTGCTGTTGTTGTTGTTGTTCCTTGCCGCTGCAACTGCCAGTGCTGGTTTCTGTTTCTCTCTGCCTGTCCGTCACTGTTTGTCTGTCTGTCGCTGTCTGCCTCCGTGTGTGTGTGTGTGTGTGTGTGTGTGTGTCTCTCCTCTCTCTCTCTCTCTCTCTCTCTCTCTCTTGTTCTTGTTTATGCCTTTATGTTGTTGCCAGTCTGTCTGTCTGTCTGCACTGTCTCTCTCTCTCTCTCTCTCTCTCTCTCTCTCTCTGTCTCTCTCTCTCTCTCTCTTCTCTCTCTCTCTCACACACACACACACACACTCACACACACACACACACTCTCTCTCTCTCTCTCTCGATCTCTCTCTGTCTCTGTCTCTCTCTCTCTCTCTCTCTCTCTCTCTCTCTCTCTCTCTCTCTCTCTCTGTATGCGTGTAGTGCCTGTGTACGCGCGTACAGACATTTTTGTGTATATGTGTATGTATGCATATGTCCACACGTGTGTATATGCATGTGTGTGTGAGCGCGCGCGTATGTGTATGTGTATGTGTGTGTGTGTTTTTGTGTGTGCGTGTGTTTGTGTGCGCGCGCGCCCACGCGCGAATGCGTATGTATTAGAGAGAAGGGGAGGGAGTCGGGGGTGATCAAGGAGGTAGAGAAGGTAGATGAAGGAAGGACACAGAGGGAGGGACAAGACAAATCTGCGTTTACGAGAATATAACATTAGCTTGGGTGGCTGATATAGAGGTCATATCTGCACGCGTGAGTGTGTGTGTGTGTGTGTGTGAGAGAGAGAGAGAGAGAGAGAGTGTGTTTATGTCCGTTCTCTTTTTAATGTTGGGCCTTGTATACGTAACAGTATATATATATATATATATATATATATATATATATCTAATATATAAAGGGCAAATTCTGTCTGTGTGTGTGTGTGTGTGTGTGTGTGTGTGTGTGTGTGTGTACGCTATAGACTCAAAAACGGCTCAACCGATTGTCATGAAATTTGGCAGGTACGTCTGTTGTGACCCGAGGATGGTTTTGGGCTAATCTCTGAAAAAATAAAACCGTTAAAAACCGTTAGAAAGCTGTTATAACGGTTTCAAAGACATCCTTTTTCCTCTGCTTTTCTTCAAATAGCCGTTGTGACATTGCACAGGTACAGGACTACTTTTCTAAAATTAGAACCGTTATTTGGCAGTTAAAAAACGTTATTTATAACAGTTAAAAACCGTTAAAAACACTTAACCCTATAAAAGAAACTGTTTAAAACCCGATCTTCTTGAAATTTAGCAGGTACGTCTGTTGTGACCCGAGGATGGTTTTGGGCTAATCTCTAAAAAAAAATAAAACCGTTAAAAACCGTTAAAAACTGTTATAACGGTTTCAAAGACATCTTTTTCCTCTGCTTTTCATCAAATGGCCATTGTGACATTGCACAGGTACAGGGCTACTTCTCGAAAATTAGAACCGTTATTTGGCAGTTAAGAAACGTTATTTATAACAGTTAAAAACCGTTAAAAACACCAAACCCTATGAAAACTGTTTAAAACCCGATCTTCTGAGGTTGGCGGCCACGAGAGTCATCGGAATCGCGACCAAACTTGACATAAGCCTACAGGAACATCCAGCGGGTAACATAGGGTCATTAGATAGTCATTATGACCATTAAATTTGACCGTTAAAAACCGTTATTTTCAAAATTTAGGCTGTTCTTGATGAAATTCGGTATACATGTGCAGTTTTAAATGCCGAAAAATGATATACAACTTTTACGAACCGAAATTTACAATTGACCGTTAAAAACCGTTATTTTATAAATTTAGAGTATTCTTGAAGAAATTCGATATACATGTGCAGTTTTGAACGCTAAACAATGATATACAATTTTGAAGATCCGAAACTTAACATTGACCGTTAAAAACCGTTATTTTCTGAATTTCGAAATTTTCACCGTTCTTGATAACATTCCGTATGCACGTACAGTTTTAAGCGCTAACAATGTTATGCAAATTTTACGAACCAAAACTTAACACTGACCGTAAAAAACCGTTATTTTCTAAATTTACACCACTATTGATAAAATTCGGTATGCATATGTCCAGTAACGGTAAGTAATTTTGCAACATGGATGGTTTAGCAGGTACGTCTGTTGTGACCCGAGGATGGTTTGGGGCTAATCTCTAAAAAAAATAAAACCGTTAAAAACCGTTTAAAAAAAACTGTTATAACGGTTTCGAAGACATCTTTTTCCTCTGCTTTTCATCAAATGGCCGTTGTGACATTGCACAGGTACAGGGCTACTTCTCGAAAATTAGAACCGTTATTTGGCAGTTATTAAACGTTATTTATAACAGTTAAAAACCGTTAAAAACACCAAACCCTATAAAAACTGTTTAAAACCCGATCTTCTGAGGTTGGCGGCTACGAGAGTCATCGGATCGCCACCAAACTTGACATAAGCCTACAGGAACATCCAGCGGGCAACATAAGGTCATCAGATAGTCATTATGACCATTAAATTTGACCGTTAAAAACCGTTATTTTTAAAATTTAGGCTGTTCTTGATGAAATTCGGTATACATGTGCAGTTTTAAATGCCGAAAAATGATATACAACTGTTACGAACCGAAATTTACAATTGACCGTTAAAAAACGTTATTTTATGAATTTAGAGTATTCTTGAAGAAATTCGATATACATGTGCAGATTTGAATGCTAAACAATGATATACAATTTTGAAGATCCGAAACTTAACATTGACCGTTAAAAACCGTTATTTTCTGAATTTATAATTTTTCACCGTTCTTGATAACATTCCGTATGCACGTACAGTTTTAAGCGCTGAACAATGTTATGCAAATTTTATTGACCGTTAAAAACCGTTATTTTCTAAATTTACACCGCTATTGATAAAATTCGGTATGCGTATGTCAAGTAACGGTAAGTAATTTTGCAACATGGATGGGACAGGGTAGGGGGATGAAAAGGGAGGAATGAGAGGGGCCAGAAAAATGATTGTACAGTGCAAAGCCTGATACACTATTTTTACATTAGACACAGACCCGTTGAAATAAACTACTTCTGCACAAAGTCTATTCCTACAAAATTAAGGGCAATGAGAAGAATGGGAATGGGAACAGTGAGTGCAGGCGGAAAATTGAGCGAGAAAAGCATCTCGACGTGCTAGGGAAGATCCAGAGGAAAGGGGCCAGAGGCAGGTGGAAAACAATAGAATGTATAAGAGAGAGAGAGGAGAGAGAGAGAGAGAGAGAGAGAATGTATTTGTGTGGGGGGAGGGGTGGGAAGATGGGGGGGGGGGGATTGATTGTAAATCAAAACAATTAATACATGTTTGCCGTCACGTGAGTATCGCAAAGAATGTTCATATCCCGGGCAACGCCGGGTGCCCCTGCTAGTATATATATCTAATATATAAATGGCAAATTCTGTCTGTGTGTGTGTGTATGTACGCTATAGACTCAAAAACGGCTCAACCGATTGTCATGAAATTTGCAGGTACGTCCGTTGTGACCGAGATGGTTTTGGCTAATCTCTGAAAAATAAAACCGTTAAAAACCGTTAAAAAACTGTTATAACGGTTTCAACGACATCTTTTTCCTCTGCTTTTCTTCAAATAGCCGTTGTGACATTGCACAAGTACAGGCTACTTCTCTAAATTAGAACGTTATTTGGCAATTAAAAAACGTTATTTATAACAGTTAAAAACCGTTAAAAACACCAAACCCTATCAAAGAAACTGTTTAAAACCCGATCTTCTGAAATTTAGCAGGTATGTTGTTGTGACCCGAGGATGGTTTTGGGCTAATCTTTAAGAAATAAACGTTAAAAACGTTAAAAAAAACTGTTATAACGGTTTCAAAGACAATCTTTTTCCTCTGCTTTTCATCAAATGGCGTTGTGAC
Source organism: Conus canariensis (assembly GCA_033310375.1). Taxonomy (NCBI): domain Eukaryota; kingdom Metazoa; phylum Mollusca; class Gastropoda; order Neogastropoda; family Conidae; genus Conus; species Conus canariensis. Next base: position 6,046,300 of record CM065718.1, on the reverse strand, counting down.
ATTGCACAGGTACATCGAACCTAGAGGGACATCTCCGAGTAACATAGGGTCATTGGACAGTTTCTATGACAGCTATTTATGACCGTTAAAAACCGTGAACAACACGTACCCCCTAAAAACGATCAAAATACAATCTTTCTGATGTTGGCGGCAAAGGGAGTCCTCGGATTGCACCAAACTTGGCATGAGTCTAGAAGGACATAATGTGAATAACATTGGGTCATTCGATAGTTTTTACGACCGTTATTTATCACCGTTAAAAAGCGTTATTTTCTAAATTTAGACCTTTCTTGATGAAATTTGGTATACAGGTGTAGTTTTAAATGTGAACAATGATATACAACTTACACGAACCGAAACTTAAAATTGACCGTTAAAAACCGTTATTATATAATTTAGACCGTTCTTGATGAAATTCGGTATACAGATGCAGTTTACACGCTGAACAATGATATACAACTTACACGAACGGAAACTTAAAAATTGACCGTTAAAAACCGTTATTATAAATTTAGAGCGTTCCTGATGAAATTCGTATACAGATGCAGTTTTACACCCCTGAACAATGATATACAACTTACCACGACGGAAACTTAAAATTGAGCGTTAAAAACCGTTAAGATCGTTATTTTCTAAATTTAGACCTTTCTTGATGAAATTTGGTATACAGGTGCAGTTTTACACGCTGATCAATGATAGACACTAATATGAACAGAAACTTAAATTGACCGTTAAAAACGTTATTCTAAAATTTAGAGATGGTATCACCGTTAAAAAGCGTTATTTTCTAATTTAGACCTTTCTTTGATGAAATTGGTATACAGTGTAGTTTTCAATGCTGAACAATCATATACAACTTACACGAACCGAAACTTAAAATTGACCGTTAAAATCGTAGCTGACTTCCCTGGAGAGAAACTCTGTACAGATCGTTGACACGCAAGAATGATGATGAAGCAGTCCTTTATCCACAAGAACTCCTGAACTCCATTGAGATTTCTGGACTTCCACCACATGAATGTTGCTGAAATCTGGAGTCCCTATTATCATTCTCCACTCACTGACCCGCCAAAGGTGATCAATGGCACCCGATGTGTCTTCACCAGACTGCACAGGAACGTTGTAGAAGCGAAAATATCATGTGGCCCCCACAAAGGTTAACCGGTGCTGCTCCCAGAATTCCTCTGGACCCATGGACTCACCCCTGCCATTCCAGTTCTGACGGCTTCAGTTTCCCATGAAACAGCTTTCGCTCTGACAATCATCAAGAGCCAGGGTCCAACATTTCATCCTTGGGCAGACCTGACCGTTCCGTGTTTTACACATGGAATGTTCTACGTTGCAGCATCACGAACTGGAAACGCAGAAACACTGACTATACTTGCGCCAAACAGGGAGACCAGAAATGTTGTCTACCCAGAGGCCCTCCAATAGACATGATACATCGTGAAAATGCAATCTTTTCACAGAGTTGTCATGTTTGAGTTGGATTTAACGTCCATGCCCAAATCAAGGATATGCAGATGGCTGGTCCGTCACATTAGCCTGACACCAGCGGGGCCAGGGTGGACATCGGGGTGAACTATGGTCATTTTAGCTGGAAACATTCCACGTTAAACTTTCCAAGACCAAGCCGGGATTCGAAACCATGACCTTTGGATCATGAGTCCAGCGCCTTATCCACTAGGTTATGGTGGCCCCTACAGAGTTGTCATTTTGGAGCACTTCAATCAAGGAATTGAGAATGCATCGGTAAGTTCACAAAGTACAGGCATCCCTCTATGGACTGTGTATCGTATTACGAAAAAAATTCGTGAGGGAAAACAGATTGAGAGGCAAGAAGGGAGTGGGCGTCCGAAGAAATTGGGTGAAGTAGATATGAGGAGGCTGGGGCAATTGGTTCAGCATGGGAAAAACGAAACAAACCCAAGCTGAATTTTATTGTATTGTCTTTTAAGTGGTGAGAGAGAGGGTGGCCAGAAAATTATTGTACAGATATACCCGAGCGAAGCCGGGTACACCGGCTAGTATATATATATATATATATCTAATATATAAATGGCAAATTCTGTCTGTGTGTGTGTGTGTATGTACGCTATAGACTCAAAAACGGCTCAACCGATTGAAATGAAATTTGGCAGGTACGTCTGTTGTGACCCGAGGATGGTTTTGGGCTAATCTCTAAAAAAATGAAACCGTTAAAAACCGTTAAAAAACTGTTATAACGGTTTCAACGACATCTTTTTCCTCTGCTTTTCTTCAAATAGCCGTTGTGACATTGCACAGGTACAGGACTACTTCTCTAAAATTAGAACCGTTATTTGGCAGTTAAAAAACGTTATTTATAACAGTTAAAAACCGTTAAAAACACCAAACTCTATCAAAGAAACTGTTTAAAACCCGATCTTCTTGAAATTTAGCAGGTACGTCTGTTGTGACCCGAGGATGGTTTTGGGCTAATCTTTAAAGAAATAAAACCGTTAAAAACCGTTAAAAAACTGTTATAACGGTTTCAAAGACATCTTTTTCCTCTGCTTTTCATCAAATGGCCGTTGTGACATTGCACAGGTACATCGAACCTAGAGGGACATCTCCCGAGTAACATAGTGTCATTGGAGAGTTTCTATGACAGCTATTTATGACCGTTAAAAACCGTGAACAACACGTACCCCCCTAAAAACGATCAAAAATACAATCTTTTCTGATGTTGGCGGCAAAGGGAGTCCTCGGATCGCCACCAAACTTGGCATGAGTCTAAAAGGACATACTGTGAATAACATTGGGTCATTCGATAGTTTTTATGACCGTTATTTATCACCGTTAAAAAGCGTTATTTTCTAAATTTAGACCTTTCTTGATGAAATTTGGTATACAGGTGTAGTTTTACACGCTGAACAATGATATACAACTTACACAAACCGAAACTTAAAATTGACCGTTAAAAACCGTTATTATATAAATTTAGACCGTTCTTGATGAAATTCGGTATACAGATGCAGTTTTACACGCTGAACAATGATATACAACTTACACGAACGGAAACTTAAAAATTGACCGTTAAAAACCGTTATTATATAAATTTAGAGCGTTCCTGATGAAATTCGGTATACAGATGCAGTTTTACACGCTGAACAATGATATACAACTTACACGAAAGGAAACTTAAAATTGAGCGTTAAAAACCGTTAAGATCCGTTATTTTCTAAATTTAGACCTTTCTTGATGAAATTTGGCATACAGGTGCAGGTTTACACGCTGATCAATGATAGACAACTAATATGAACAGAAACTTAAAATTGACCGTTAAAAACCGTTAATTTCTAAAATTTAGAGATGGTATCACCGTTAAAAAGCGTTATTTTCTAAATTTAGACCTTTCTTTGATGAAATTTGGTATACAGGTGTAGTTTTAAATGCTGAACAATGATATACAACTTACACGAACCGAAACTTAAAATTGACCGTTAAAAACCGTTATTATATAAATTTAGACCGTTCTTGATGAAATTCGGTATACAGATGCAGTTTTACACGCTGAACAATGATATACAACTTACACGAACGGAAACTTAAAAATTGACCGTTAAAAACCGTTATTATATAAATTTAGAGCGTTCCTGATGAAATTCGGTATACAGATGCAGTTTTACACGCTGAACAATGATATACAACTTACACGAACGGAAACTTAAAATTGAGCGTTAAAAACCGTTAAGATCCGTTATTTTCTAAATTTAGACCTTTCTTGATGAAATTTGGTATACAGGTGCAGTTTTACACGCTGATCAATGATAGACAACTAATATGAACAGAAACTTAAAATTGACCGTTAAAAACCGTTAATTTCTAAATTTAGAGATGGTATCACCGTTAAGAAGCGTTATTTTCTAAATTTAGACCTTTCTTTGATGAAATTTGGTATACAGGTGTAGTTTTCAATGCTGAACAATCATATACAACTTACACGCACCGAAACTTAAAATTGACCGTTAAAAAATCGTAGCTGACTTCCCTGGAGAGGAAACTCTGTACAGATCTGTTGACACGGCCAAGAATGATGATGAAGCAGTCCTTTATCCACAAGAACTCATGAACTCCATTGAGATTTTTGGACTTCCACCACATGAACTGTTGCTGAAATCTGGAGTCCCTATTATCATTCTCCGCTCACTGGACCCGCCAAAGGTGATCAATGGCACCCGATGTGTCTTCACCAGACTGCACAGGAACGTTGTAGAAGCGAAAATATCATGTGGCCCCCACAAAGGTTAACCGGTGCTGCTCCCCAGAATTCCTCTGGAACCCATGGACTCACCCCTGCCATTCCAGTTCTGATGGCTTCAGTTTCCCATGAAACCAGCTTTCGCTCTGACAATCATCAAGAGCCAGGGTCCGACATTTTCATCCCTTGGGGCAGACCTGACCGTTCCGTGTTTTACACATGGAATGTTCTACGTTGCAGCATCACGAACTGGAAACGCAGAAACACTGACCATAGCTGCGCCAAACAGGGAGACCAGAAATGTTGTCTACCCAGAGGCCCTCCAATAGACATGATACATCGTGAAAATGCAATCTTTTCACAGAGTTGTCATGTTTGAGTTGGATTTAACGTCCATGCCCAAATCAAGGATATGCAGATGGCTGGTCCGTCACATTAGCCTGACACCTGCGGGGCCAGGGTGGACATCGGGGTGAACTACGGTCATTTTAGCTGGAAACATTCCACGTTAAACTTTCCAAGACCAAGCCGGGATTCGAAACCACGACCTTTGGATCATGAGTCCAGCGCCTTATCCACTAGGTTATGGTGGCCCCTACAGAGTTGTCATTTTGGAGCACTTCAATCAAGGAATTGAGAATGCATCGGTAAGTTCACAAAGTACAGGCATCCCTCTATGGACTGTGTATCGTATTACGAAAAAAATTCGTGAGGGAAAACAGATTGAGAGGCAAGAAGGAGTGGGCGTCCGAAGAAATTGGGTGAAGTAGATATGAGGAGGCTGGGGCAATTGGTTCAGCATGGGAAAAACGAAACAAACCCAAGCTGAATTTTATTGTATTGTCTTTTAAGTGGTGAGAGAGAGGGGTGGCCAGAAAATTATTGTACAGATATACCCGAGCGAAGCCGGGTACACCGGCTAGTATATATATATATATATATCTAATATATAAATGGCAAATTCTGTCTGTGTGTGTGTGTGTATGTACGCTATAGACTCAAAAACGGCTCAACCGATTGAAATGAAATTTGGCAGGTACGTCTGTTGTGACCCGAGGATGGTTTTGGGCTAATCTCTAAAAAAATGAAACCGTTAAAAACCGTTAAAAAACTGTTATAACGGTTTCAACGACATCTTTTTCCTCTGCTTTTCTTCAAATAGCCGTTGTGACATTGCACAGGTACAGGACTACTTCTCTAAAATTAGAACCGTTATTTGGCAGTTAAAAAACGTTATTTATAACAGTTAAAAACCGTTAAAAACACCAAACTCTATCAAAGAAACTGTTTAAAACCCGATCTTCTTGAAATTTAGCAGGTACGTCTGTTGTGACCCGAGGATGGTTTTGGGCTAATCTTTAAAGAAATAAAACCGTTAAAAACCGTTAAAAAACTGTTATAACGGTTTCAAAGACATCTTTTTCCTCTGCTTTTCATCAAATGGCCGTTGTGACATTGCACAGGTACATCGAACCTAGAGGGACATCTCCCGAGTAACATAGTGTCATTGGAGAGTTTCTATGACAGCTATTTATGACCGTTAAAAACCGTGAACAACACGTACCCCCCTAAAAACGATCAAAAATACAATCTTTTCTGATGTTGGCGGCAAAGGGAGTCCTCGGATTGCCACCAAACTTGGCATGAGTCTAAAAGGACATACTGTGAATAACATTGGGTCATTCGATAGTTTTTATGACCGTTATTTATCACCGTTAAAAAGCGTTATTTTCTAAATTTAGACCTTTCTTGATGAAATTTGGTATACAGGTGTAGTTTTACACGCTGAACAATGATATACAACTTACACAAACCGAAACTTAAAATTGACCGTTAAAAACCGTTATTATATAAATTTAGACCGTTCTTGATGAAATTCGGTATACAGATGCAGTTTTACACGCTGAACAATGATATACAACTTACACGAACGGAAACTTAAAAATTGACCGTTAAAAACCGTTATTATATAAATTTAGAGCGTTCCTGATGAAATTCGGTATACAGATGCAGTTTTACACGCTGAACAATGATATACAACTTACACGAAAGGAAACTTAAAATTGAGCGTTAAAAACCGTTAAGATCCGTTATTTTCTAAATTTAGACCTTTCTTGATGAAATTTGGCATACAGGTGCAGGTTTACACGCTGATCAATGATAGACAACTAATATGAACAGAAACTTAAAATTGACCGTTAAAAAACCGTTAATTTCTAAAATTTAGAGATGGTATCACCGTTAAAAAGCGTTATTTTCTAAATTTAGACCTTTCTTTGATGAAATTTGGTATACAGGTGTAGTTTTAAATGCTGAACAATCATATACAACTTACACGCACCGAAACTTAAAATTGACCGTTAAAAAATCGTAGCTGACTTCCCTGGAGAGGAAACTCTGTACAGATCTGTTGACACGGCCAAGAATGATGATGAAGCAGTCCTTTATCCACAAGAACTCATGAACTCCATTGAGATTTTTGGACTTCCACCACATGAACTGTTGCTGAAATCTGGAGTCCCTATTATCATTCTCCGCTCACTGGACCCGCCAAAGGTGATCAATGGCACCCGATGTGTCTTCACCAGACTGCACAGGAACGTTGTAGAAGCGAAAATATCATGTGGCCCCCACAAAGGTTAACCGGTGCTGCTCCCCAGAATTCCTCTGGAACCCATGGACTCACCCCTGCCATTCCAGTTCTGATGGCTTCAGTTTCCCATGAAACCAGCTTTCTCTCTGACAATCATCAAGAGCCAGGGTCCGACATTTTCATCCCTTGGGGCAGACCTGACCGTTCCGTGTTTTACACATGGAATGTTCTACGTTGCAGCATCACGAACTGGAAACGCAGAAACACTGACCATAGCTGCGCCAAACAGGGAGACCAGAAATGTTGTCTACCCAGAGGCCCTCCAATAGACATGATACATCGTGAAAATGCAATCTTTTCACAGAGTTGTCATGTTTGAGTTGGATTTAACGTCCATGCCCAAATCAAGGATATGCAGATGGCTGGTCCGTCACATTAGCCTGACACCTGCGGGGCCAGGGTGGACATCGGGGTGAACTACGGTCATTTTAGCTGGAAACATTCCACGTTAAACTTTCCAAGACCAAGCCGGGATTCGAAACCACGACCTTTGGATCATGAGTCCAGCGCCTTATCCACTAGGTTATGGTGGCCCCTACAGAGTTGTCATTTTGGAGCACTTCAATCAAGGAATTGAGAATGCATCGGTAAGTTCACAAAGTACAGGCATCCCTCTATGGACTGTGTATCGTATTACGAAAAAAATTCGTGAGGGAAAACAGATTGAGAGGCAAGAAGGGAGTGGGCGTCCGAAGAAATTGGGTGAAGTAGATATGAGGAGGCTGGGGCAATTGGTTCAGCATGGGAAAAACGAAACAAACCCAAGCTGAATTTTATTGTATTGTCTTTTAAGTGGTGAGAGAGAGGGGTGGCCAGAAAATTATTGTACAGATATACCCGAGCGAAGCCGGGTACACCGGCTAGTATATATATATATATATATCTAATATATAAATGGCAAATTCTGTCTGTGTGTGTGTGTGTGTATGTACGCTATAGACTCAAAAACGGCTCAACCGATTGAAATGAAATTTGGCAGGTACGTCTGTTGTGACCCGAGGATGGTTTTGGGCTAATCTCTAAAAAAAAATAAAACCGTTAAAAACCGTTAAAAACTGTTATAACGGTTTCAAAGACATCTTTTTCCTCTGCTTTTCATCAAATGGCCATTGTGACATTGCACAGGTACAGGGCTACTTCTCGAAAATTAGAACCGTTATTTGGCAGTTAAGAAACGTTATTTATAACAGTTAAAAACCGTTAAAAACACCAAACCCTATGAAAACTGTTTAAAACCCGATCTTCTGAGGTTGGCGGCCACGAGAGTCATCGGAATCGCGACCAAACTTGACATAAGCCTACAGGAACATCCAGCGGGTAACATAGGGTCATTAGATAGTCATTATGACCATTAAATTTGACCGTTAAAAACCGTTATTTTCAAAATTTAGGCTGTTCTTGATGAAATTCGGTATACATGTGCAGTTTTAAATGCCGAAAAATGATATACAACTTTTACGAACCGAAATTTACAATTGACCGTTAAAAACCGTTATTTTATAAATTTAGAGTATTCTTGAAGAAATTCGATATACATGTGCAGTTTTGAACGCTAAACAATGATATACAATTTTGAAGATCCGAAACTTAACATTGACCGTTAAAAACCGTTATTTTCTGAATTTCGAAATTTTCACCGTTCTTGATAACATTCCGTATGCACGTACAGTTTTAAGCGCTGAACAATGTTATGCAAATTTTACGAACCAAAACTTAACACTGACCGTAAAAAACCGTTATTTTCTAAATTTACACCACTATTGATAAAATTCGGTATGCGTATGTCCAGTAACGGTAAGTAATTTTGCAACATGGATGGTTTAGCAGGTACGTCTGTTGTGACCCGAGGATGGTTTGGGGCTAATCTCTAAAAAAAATAAAACCGTTAAAAACCGTTAAAAAAAACTTATAACGGTTTCGAAGACATCTTTTTCCTCTGCTTTTCATCAAATGGCCGTTGTGACATTGCACAGGTACAGGGCTACTTCTCGAAAATTAGAACCGTTATTTGGCAGTTATTAAACGTTATTTATAACAATTAAAAACCGTTAAAAACACCAAACCCTATAAAAACTGTTTAAAACCCGATCTTCTGAGGTTGGCGGCTACGAGAGTCATCGGATCGCCACCAAACTTGACATAAGCCTACAGGAACATCCAGCGGGCAACATAAGGTCATCAGATAGTCATTATGACCATTAAATTTGACCGTTAAAAACCGTTATTTTTAAAATTTAGGCTGTTCTTGATGAAATTCGGTATACATGTGCAGTTTTAAATGCCGAAAAATGATATACAACTGTTACGAACCGAAATTTACAATTGACCATTAAAAAACGTTATTTTATGAATTTAGAGTATTCTTGAAGAAATTCAATATACATGTGCAGATTTGAATGCTAAACAATGATATACAATTTTGAAGATCCGAAACTTAACATTGACCGTTAAAAACCGTTATTTTCTGAATTTATAATTTTTCACCGTTCTTGATAACATTCCGTATGCACGTACAGTTTTAAGCGCTGAACAATGTTATGCAAATTTTATTGACCGTTAAAAACCGTTATTTTCTAAATTTACACCGCTATTGATAAAATTCGGTATGCGTATGTCAAGTAACGGTAAGTAATTTTGCAACATGGATGGGACAGGGTAGGGGGATGAAAAGGGAGGAATGAGAGGGGCCAGAAAAATGATTGTACAGTGCAAAGCCTGATACACTATTTTTACATTAGACACAGACCCGTTGAAATAAACTACTTCTGCACAAAGTCTATTCCTACAAAATTAAGGGCAATGAGAAGAATGGGAATGGGAACAGTGAGTGCAGGCGGAAAATTGAGCGAGAAAAGCATCTCGACGTGCTAGGGAAGATCCAGAGGAAAGGGGCCAGAGGCAGGTGGAAAACAATAGAATGTATAAGAGAGAGAGAGAGAGAGAGAGAGAGAGAATGTATTTGTGTGGGGGAGGGGGTGGGAAGATGGGGGGGGGGGGGATTGATTGTAAATCAAAACAATTAATACATGTTTGCCGTCACGTGAGTATCGCAAAGAATGTTCATATCCCGGGCAACGCCGGGTGCCCCTGCTAGTATATATATCTAATATATAAATGGCAAATTCTGTCTGTGTGTGTGTGTGTATGTACGCTATAGACTCAAAAACGGCTCAACCGATTGTCATGAAATTTGGCAGGTACGTCCGTTGTGACCCGAGGATGGTTTTGGGCTAATCTCTGAAAAAATAAAACCGTTAAAAACCGTTAAAAAACTGTTATAACGGTTTCAACGACATCTTTTTCCTCTGCTTTTCTTCAAATAGCCGTTGTGACATTGCACAAGTACAGGACTACTTCTCTAAAATTAGAACCGTTATTTGGCAATTAAAAAACGTTATTTATAACAGTTAAAAACCGTTAAAAACACCAAACCCTATCAAAGAAACTGTTTAAAACCCGATCTTCTTGAAATTTAGCAGGTATGTCTGTTGTGACCCGAGGATGGTTTTGGGCTAATCTTTAAAGAAATAAAACCGTTAAAAACCGTTAAAAAAACTGTTATAACGGTTTCAAAGACATCTTTTTCCTCTGCTTTTCATCAAATGGCCGTTGTGACATTGCACAGGTACATCGAACCTAGAGGGACATCTCCCGAGTAACATAGGGTCATTGGACAGTTTCTATGACAGCTATTTATGACCGTTAAAAACCGTGAACAACACGTACCCCCCTAAAAACGATCAAAAATACAATCTTTTCTGATGTTGGCGGCAAAGGGAGTCCTCGGATTGCCACCAAACTTGGCATGAGTCTAGAAGGACATAATGTGAATAACATTGGGTCATTCGATAGTTTTTACGACCGTTATTTATCACCGTTAAAAAGCGTTATTTTCTAAATTTAGACCTTTCTTGATGAAATTTGGTATACAGGTGTAGTTTTAAATGCTGAACAATGATATACAACTTACACGAACCGAAACTTAAAATTGACCGTTAAAAACCGTTATTATATAAATTTAGACCGTTCTTGATGAAATTCGGTATACAGATGCAGTTTTACACGCTGAACAATGATATACAACTTACACGAACGGAAACTTAAAAATTGACCGTTAAAAACCGTTATTATATAAATTTAGAGCGTTCCTGATGAAATTCGGTATACAGATGCAGTTTTACACGCTGAACAATGATATACAACTTACACGAACGGAAACTTAAAATTGAGCGTTAAAAACCGTTAAGATCCGTTATTTTCTAAATTTAGACCTTTCTTGATGAAATTTGGTATACAGGTGCAGTTTTACACGCTGATCAATGATAGACAACTAATATGAACAGAAACTTAAAATTGACCGTTAAAAACCGTTAATTTCTAAAATTTAGAGATGGTATCACCGTTAAAAAGCGTTATTTTCTAAATTTAGACCTTTCTTTGATGAAATTTGGTATACAGGTGTAGTTTTAAATGCTGAACAATCATATACAACTTACACGCACCGAAACTTAAAATTGACCGTTAAAAAATCGTAGCTGACTTCCCTGGAGAGGAAACTCTGTACAGATCTGTTGACACGGCCAAGAATGATGATGAAGCAGTCCTTTATCCACAAGAACTCCTGAACTCCATTGAGATTTCTGGACTTCCACCACATGAACTGTTGCTGAAATCTGGAGTCCCTATTATCATTCTCCACTCACTGGACCCGCCAAAGGTGATCAATGGCACCCGATGTGTCTTCACCAGACTGCACAGGAACGTTGTAGAAGCGAAAATATCATGTGGCCCCCACAAAGGTTAACCGGTGCTGCTCCCCAGAATTCCTCTGGAACCCATGGACTCACCCCTGCCATTCCAGTTCTGACGGCTTCAGTTTCCCATGAAACCAGCTTTCGCTCTGACAATCATCAAGAGCCAGGGTCCAACATTTTCATCCCTTGGGGCAGACCTGACCGTTCCGTGTTTTACACATGGAATGTTCTACGTTGCAGCATCACGAACTGGAAACGCAGAAACACTGACTATACTTGCGCCAAACAGGGAGACCAGAAATGTTGTCTACCCAGAGGCCCTCCAATAGACATGATACATCGTGAAAATGCAATCTTTTCACAGAGTTGTCATGTTTGAGTTGGATTTAACGTCCATGCCCAAATCAAGGATATGCAGATGGCTGGTCCGTCACATTAGCCTGACACCAGCGGGGCCAGGGTGGACATCGGGGTGAACTATGGTCATTTTAGCTGGAAACATTCCACGTTAAACTTTCCAAGACCAAGCCGGGATTCGAAACCATGACCTTTGGATCATGAGTCCAGCGCCTTATCCACTAGGTTATGGTGGCCCCTACAGAGTTGTCATTTTGGAGCACTTCAATCAAGGAATTGAGAATGCATCGGTAAGTTCACAAAGTACAGGCATCCCTCTATGGACTGTGTATCGTATTACGAAAAAAATTCGTGAGGGAAAACAGATTGAGAGGCAAGAAGGGAGTGGGCGTCCGAAGAAATTGGGTGAAGTAGATATGAGGAGGCTGGGGCAATTGGTTCAGCATGGGAAAAACGAAACAAACCCAAGCTGAATTTTATTGTATTGTCTTTTAAGTGGTGAGAGAGAGGGGTGGCCAGAAAATTATTGTACAGATATACCCGAGCGAAGCCGGGTACACCGGCTAGTATATATATATATATATATCTAATATATAAATGGCAAATTCTGTCTGTGTGTGTGTGTGTATGTACGCTATAGACTCAAAAACGGCTCAACCGATTGAAATGAAATTTGGCAGGTACGTCTGTTGTGACCCGAGGATGGTTTTGGGCTAATCTCTAAAAAAATGAAACCGTTAAAAACCGTTAAAAAACTGTTATAACGGTTTCAACGACATCTTTTTCCTCTGCTTTTCTTCAAATAGCCGTTGTGACATTGCACAGGTACAGGACTACTTCTCTAAAATTAGAACCGTTATTTGGCAGTTAAAAAACGTTATTTATAACAGTTAAAAACCGTTAAAAACACCAAACTCTATCAAAGAAACTGTTTAAAACCCGATCTTCTTGAAATTTAGCAGGTACGTCTGTTGTGACCCGAGGATGGTTTTGGGCTAATCTTTAAAGAAATAAAACCGTTAAAAACCGTTAAAAAACTGTTATAACGGTTTCAAAGACATCTTTTTCCTCTGCTTTTCATCAAATGGCCGTTGTGACATTGCACAGGTACATCGAACCTAGAGGGACATCTCCCGAGTAACATAGTGTCATTGGAGAGTTTCTATGACAGCTATTTATGACCGTTTAAAAACCGTGAACAACACGTACCCCCCTAAAAACGATCAAAAATACAATCTTTTCTGATGTTGGCGGCAAAGGGAGTCCTCGGATCGCCACCAAACTTGGCATGAGTCTAAAAGGACATACTGTGAATAACATTGGGTCATTCGATAGTTTTTATGACCGTTATTTATCACCGTTAAAAAGCGTTATTTTCTAAATTTAGACCTTTCTTGATGAAATTTGGTATACAGGTGTAGTTTTACACGCTGAACAATGATATACAACTTACACAAACCGAAACTTAAAATTGACCGTTAAAAACCGTTATTATATAAATTTAGACCGTTCTTGATGAAATTCGGTATACAGATGCAGTTTTACACGCTGAACAATGATATACAACTTACACGAACGGAAACTTAAAAATTGACCGTTAAAAACCGTTATTATATAAATTTAGAGCGTTCCTGATGAAATTCGGTATACAGATGCAGTTTTACACGCTGAACAATGATATACAACTTACACGAAAGGAAACTTAAAATTGAGCGTTAAAAACCGTTAAGATCCGTTATTTTCTAAATTTAGACCTTTCTTGATGAAATTTGGCATACAGGTGCAGGTTTACACGCTGATCAATGATAGACAACTAATATGAACAGAAACTTAAAATTGACCGTTAAAAACCGTTAATTTCTAAAATTTAGAGATGGTATCACCGTTAAAAAGCGTTATTTTCTAAATTTAGACCTTTCTTTGATGAAATTTGGTATACAGGTGTAGTTTTACACGCTGAACAATGATATACAACTTATACAAACCGAAACTTAAAATTGACCGTTAAAAACCGTTATTATATAAATTTAGACCGTTCTTGATGAAATTCGGTATACAGATGCAGTTTTACACGCTGAACAATGATATACAACTTACACGAACGGAAACTTAAAAATTGACCGTTAAAAACCGTTATTATATAAATTTAGAGCGTTCCTGATGAAATTCGGTATACAGATGCAGTTTTACACGCTGAACAATGATATACAACTTACACGAAAGGAAACTTAAAATTGAGCGTTAAAAACCGTTAAGATCCGTTATTTTCTAAATTTAGACCTTTCTTGATGAAATTTGGCATACAGGTGCAGGTTTACACGCTGATCAATGATAGACAACTAATATGAACAGAAACTTAAAATTGACCGTTAAAAACCGTTAATTTCTAAAATTTAGAGATGGTATCACCGTTAAAAAGCGTTATTTTCTAAATTTAGACCTTTCTTTGATGAAATTTGGTATACAGGTGTAGTTTTAAATGCTGAACAATCATATACAACTTACACGCACCGAAACTTAAAATTGACCGTTAAAAAATCGTAGCTGACTTCCCTGGAGAGGAAACTCTGTACAGATCTGTTGACACGGCCAAGAATGATGATGAAGCAGTCCTTTATCCACAAGAACTCATGAACTCCATTGAGATTTTTGGACTTCCACCACATGAACTGTTGCTGAAATCTGGAGTCCCTATTATCATTCTCCGCTCACTGGACCCGCCAAAGGTGATCAATGGCACCCGATGTGTCTTCACCAGACTGCACAGGAACGTTGTAGAAGCGAAAATATCATGTGGCCCCCACAAAGGTTAACCGGTGCTGCTCCCCAGAATTCCTCTGGAACCCATGGACTCACCCCTGCCATTCCAGTTCTGATGGCTTCAGTTTCCCATGAAACCAGCTTTCGCTCTGACAATCATCAAGAGCCAGGGTCCGACATTTTCATCCCTTGGGGCAGACCTGACCGTTCCGTGTTTTACACATGGAATGTTCTACGTTGCAGCATCACGAACTGGAAACGCAGAAACACTGACCATAGCTGCGCCAAACAGGGAGACCAGAAATGTTGTCTACCCAGAGGCCCTCCAATAGACATGATACATCGTGAAAATGCAATCTTTTCACAGAGTTGTCATGTTTGAGTTGGATTTAACGTCCATGCCCAAATCAAGGATATGCAGATGGCTGGTCCGTCACATTAGCCTGACACCTGCGGGGCCAGGGTGGACATCGGGGTGAACTACGGTCATTTTAGCTGGAAACATTCCACGTTAAACTTTCCAAGACCAAGCCGGATTCGAAACCACGACCTTTGGATCATGAGTCCAGCGCCTTATCCACTAGGTTATGGTGGCCCCTACAGAGTTGTCATTTTGGAGCACTTCAATCAAGGAATTGAGAATGCATCGGTAAGTTCACAAAGTACAGGCATCCCTCTATGGACTGTGTATCGTATTACGAAAAAAATTCGTGAGGGAAAACAGATTGAGAGGCAAGAAGGGAGTGGGCGTCCGAAGAAATTGGGTGAAGTAGATATGAGGAGGCTGGGGCAATTGGTTCAGCATGGGAAAAAACGAAACAAACCCAAGCTGAATTTTATTGTATTGTCTTTTAAGTGGTGAGAGAGAGGGGTGGCCAGAAAATTATTGTACAGATATACCCGAGCGAAGCCGGGTACACCGGCTAGTATATATATATATATATATCTAATATATAAATGGCAAATTCTGTCTGTGTGTGTGTGTGTGTATGTACGCTATAGACTCAAAAACGGCTCAACCGATTGAAATGAAATTTGGCAGGTACGTCTGTTGTGACCCGAGGATGGTTTTGGGCTAATCTCTAAAAAAATGAAACCGTTAAAAACCGTTAAAAAACTGTTATAACGGTTTCAACGACATCTTTTTCCTCTGCTTTTCTTCAAATAGCCGTTGTGACATTGCACAGGTACAGGACTACTTCTCTAAAATTAGAACCGTTATTTGGCAGTTAAAAAACGTTATTTATAACAGTTAAAAACCGTTAAAAACACCAAACTCTATCAAAGAAACTGTTTAAAACCCGATCTTCTTGAAATTTAGCAGGTACGTCTGTTGTGACCCGAGGATGGTTTTGGGCTAATCTTTAAAGAAATAAAACCGTTAAAAACCGTTAAAAAACTGTTATAACGGTTTCAAAGACATCTTTTTCCTCTGCTTTTCATCAAATGGCCGTTGTGACATTGCACAGGTACATCGAACCTAGAGGGACATCTCCCGAGTAACATAGTGTCATTGGAGAGTTTCTATGACAGCTATTTATGACCGTTAAAAACCGTGAACAACACGTACCCCCCTAAAAACGATCAAAAATACAATCTTTTCTGATGTTGGCGGCAAAGGGAGTCCTCGGATCGCCACCAAACTTGGCATGAGTCTAAAAGGACATACTGTGAATAACATTGGGTCATTCGATAGTTTTTATGACCGTTATTTATCACCGTTAAAAAGCGTTATTTTCTAAATTTAGACCTTTCTTGATGAAATTTGGTATACAGGTGTAGTTTTACACGCTGAACAATGATATACAACTTACACAAACCGAAACTTAAAATTGACCGTTAAAAACCGTTATTATATAAATTTAGACCGTTCTTGATGAAATTCGGTATACAGATGCAGTTTTACACGCTGAACAATGATATACAACTTACACGAACGGAAACTTAAAAATTGACCGTTAAAAAACCGTTATTATATAAATTTAGAGCGTTCCTGATGAAATTCGGTATACAGATGCAGTTTTACACGCTGAACAATGATATACAACTTACACGAAAGGAAACTTAAAATTGAGCGTTAAAAACCGTTAAGATCCGTTATTTTCTAAATTTAGACCTTTCTTCATGAAATTTGGCATACAGGTGCAGGTTTACACGCTGATCAATGATAGACAACTAATATGAACAGAAACTTAAAATTGACCGTTTAAAAACCGTTAATTTCTAAATTTAGAGATGGTATCACCGTTAAAAAGCGTTATTTTCTAAATTTAGACCTTTCTTTGATGAAATTTGGTATACAGGTGTAGTTTTAAATGCTGAACAATGATATACAACTTACACGAACCGAAACTTAAAATTGACCGTTAAAAACCGTTATTATATAAATTTAGACCGTTCTTGATGAAATTCGGTATACAGATGCAGTTTTACACGCTGAACAATGATATACAACTTACACGAACGGAAACTTAAAAATTGACCGTTAAAAACCGTTATTATATAAATTTAGAGCGTTCCTGATGAAATTCGGTATACAGATGCAGTTTTACACGCTGAACAATGATATACAACTTACACGAACGGAAACTTAAAATTGAGCGTTAAAAACCGTTAAGATCCGTTATTTTCTAAATTTAGACCTTTCTTGATGAAATTTGGTATACAGGTGCAGTTTTACACGCTGATCAATGATAGACAACTAATATGAACAGAAACTTAAAATTGACCGTTAAAAACCGTTAATTTCTAAATTTAGAGATGGTATCACCGTTAAGAAGCGTTATTTTCTAAATTTAGACCTTTCTTTGATGAAATTTGGTATACAGGTGTAGTTTTCAATGCTGAACAATCATATACAACTTACACGCACCGAAACTTAAAATTGACCGTTAAAAAATCGTAGCTGACTTCCCTGGAGAGGAAACTCTGTACAGATCTGTTGACACGGCCAAGAATGATGATGAAGCAGTCCTTTATCCACAAGAACTCATGAACTCCATTGAGATTTTTGGACTTCCACCACATGAACTGTTGCTGAAATCTGGAGTCCCTATTATCATTCTCCGCTCACTGGACCCGCCAAAGGTGATCAATGGCACCCGATGTGTCTTCACCAGACTGCACAGGAACGTTGTAGAAGCAAAAATATCATGTGGCCCCCACAAAGGTTAACCGGTGCTGCTCCCCAGAATTCCTCTGGAACCCATGGACTCACCCCTGCCTTTTCCAGTTCTGATGGCTTCAGTTTCCCATGAAACCAGCTTTCGCTCTGACAATCATCAAGAGCCAGGGTCCGACATTTTCATCCCTTGGGGCAGACCTGACCGTTCCGTGTTTTACACATGGAATGTTCTACGTTGCAGCATCACGAACTGGAAACGCAGAAACACTGACCATAGCTGCGCCAAACAGGGAGACCAGAAATGTTGTCTACCCAGAGGCCCTCCAGTAGACATGATACATCGTGAAAATGCAATCTTTTCACAGAGTTGTCATGTTTGAGTTGGATTTAACGTCCATGCCCAAATCAAGGATATGCAGATGGCTGGTCCGTCACATTAGCCTGACACCTGCGGGGCCAGGGTGGACATCGGGGTGAACTACGGTCATTTTAGCTGGAAACATTCCACGTTAAACTTTCCAAGACCAAGCCGGGATTCGAAACCACGACCTTTGGATCATGAGTCCAGCGCCTTATCCACTAGGTTATGGTGGCCCCTACAGAGTTGTCATTTTGGAGCACTTCAATCAAGGAATTGAGAATGCATCGGTAAGTTCACAAAGTACAGGCATCCCTCTATGGACTGTGTATCGTATTACGAAAAAAATTCGTGAGGGAAAACAGATTGAGAGGCAAGAAGGGAGTGGGCGTCCGAAGAAATTGGGTGAAGTAGATATGAGGAGGCTGGGGCAATTGGTTCAGCATGGGAAAAACGAAACAAACCCAAGCTGAATTTTATTGTATTGTCTTTTAAGTGGTGAGAGAGAGGGGTGGCCAGAAAATTATTGTACAGATATACCCGAGCGAAGCCGGGTACACCGGCTAGTATATATATATATATATATCTAATATATAAATGGCAAATTCTGTCTGTGTGTGTGTGTGTGTATGTACGCTATAGACTCAAAAACGGCTCAACCGATTGAAATGAAATTTGGCAGGTACGTCTGTTGTGACCCGAGGATGGTTTTGGGCTAATCTCTAAAAAAATGAAACCGTTAAAAACCGTTAAAAAACTGTTATAACGGTTTCAACGACATCTTTTTCCTCTGCTTTTCTTCAAATAGCCGTTGTGACATTGCACAGGTACAGGACTACTTCTCTAAAATTAGAACCGTTATTTGGCAGTTAAAAAACGTTATTTATAACAGTTAAAAACCGTTAAAAACACCAAACTCTATCAAAGAAACTGTTTAAAACCCGATCTTCTTGAAATTTAGCAGGTACGTCTGTTGTGACCCGAGGATGGTTTTGGGCTAATCTTTAAAGAAATAAAACCGTTAAAAACCGTTAAAAAACTGTTATAACGGTTTCAAAGACATCTTTTTCCTCTGCTTTTCATCAAATGGCCGTTGTGACATTGCACAGGTACATCGAACCTAGAGGGACATCTCCCGAGTAACATAGTGTCATTGGAGAGTTTCTATGACAGCTATTTATGACCGTTAAAAACCGTGAACAACACGTACCCCCCTAAAAACGATCAAAAATACAATCTTTTCTGATGTTGGCGGCAAAGGGAGTCCTCGGATCGCCACCAAACTTGGCATGAGTCTAAAAGGACATACTGTGAATAACATTGGGTCATTCGATAGTTTTTATGACCGTTATTTATCACCGTTAAAAAGCGTTATTTTCTAAATTTAGACCTTTCTTGATGAAATTTGGTATACAGGTGTAGTTTTACACGCTGAACAATGATATACAACTTACACAAACCGAAACTTAAAATTGACCGTTAAAAACCGTTATTATATAAATTTAGACCGTTCTTGATGAAATTCGGTATACAGATGCAGTTTTACACGCTGAACAATGATATACAACTTACACGAACGGAAACTTAAAAATTGACCGTTAAAAACCGTTATTATATAAATTTAGAGCGTTCCTGATGAAATTCGGTATACAGGTGCAGTTTTACACGCTGAACAATGATATACAACTTACACGAAAGGAAACTTAAAATTGAGCGTTAAAAACCGTTAAGATCCGTTATTTTCTAAATTTAGACCTTTCTTGATGAAATTTGGCATACAGGTGCAGGTTTACACGCTGATCAATGATAGACAACTAATATGAACAGAAACTTAAAATTGACCGTTAAAAACCGTTAATTTCTAAATTTAGAGATGGTATCACCGTTAAAAAGCGTTATTTTCTAAATTTAGACCTTTCTTTGATGAAATTTGGTATACAGGTGTAGTTTTAAATGCTGAACAATGATATACAACTTACACGAACCGAAACTTAAAATTGACCGTTAAAAACCGTTATTATATAAATTTAGACCGTTCTTGATGAAATTCGGTATACAGATGCAGTTTTACACGCTGAACAATGATATACAACTTACACGAACGGAAACTTAAAAATTGACCGTTAAAAACCGTTATTATATAAATTTAGAGCGTTCCTGATGAAATTCGGTATACAGATGCAGTTTTACACGCTGAACAATGATATACAACTTACACGAACGGAAACTTAAAATTGAGCGTTAAAAACCGTTAAGATCCGTTATTTTCTAAATTTAGACCTTTCTTGATGAAATTTGGTATACAGGTGCAGTTTTACACGCTGATCAATGATAGACAACTAATATGAACAGAAACTTAAAATTGACCGTTAAAAACCGTTAATTTCTAAATTTAGAGATGGTATCACCGTTAAGAAGCGTTATTTTCTAAATTTAGACCTTTCTTTGATGAAATTTGGTATACAGGTGTAGTTTTCAATGCTGAACAATCATATACAACTTACACGCACCGAAACTTAAAATTGACCGTTAAAAAATCGTAGCTGACTTCCCTGGAGAGGAAACTCTGTACAGATCTGTTGACACGGCCAAGAATGATGATGAAGCAGTCCTTTATCCACAAGAACTCATGAACTCCATTGAGATTTTTGGACTTCCACCACATGAACTGTTGCTGAAATCTGGAGTCCCTATTATCATTCTCCGCTCACTGGACCCGCCAAAGGTGATCAATGGCACCCGATGTGTCTTCACCAGACTGCACAGGAACGTTGTAGAAGCAAAAATATCATGTGGCCCCCACAAAGGTTAACCGGTGCTGCTCCCCAGAATTCCTCTGGAACCCATGGACTCACCCCTGCCATTCCAGTTCTGATGGCTTCAGTTTCCCATGAAACCAGCTTTCGCTCTGACAATCATCAAGAGCCAGGGTCCGACATTTTCATCCCTTGGGGCAGACCTGACCGTTCCGTGTTTTACACATGGAATGTTCTACGTTGCAGCATCACGAACTGGAAACGCAGAAACACTGACCATAGCTGCGCCAAACAGGGAGACCAGAAATGTTGTCTACCCAGAGGCCCTCCAGTAGACATGATACATCGTGAAAATGCAATCTTTTCACAGAGTTGTCATGTTTGAGTTGGATTTAACGTCCATGCCCAAATCAAGGATATGCAGATGGCTGGTCCGTCACATTAGCCTGACACCTGCGGGGCCAGGGTGGACATCGGGGTGAACTACGGTCATTTTAGCTGGAAACATTCCACGTTAAACTTTCCAAGACCAAGCCGGGATTCGAAACCACGACCTTTGGATCATGAGTCCAGCGCCTTATCCACTAGGTTATGGTGGCCCCTACAGAGTTGTCATTTTGGAGCACTTCAATCAAGGAATTGAGAATGCATCGGTAAGTTCACAAAGTACAGGCATCCCTCTATGGACTGTGTATCGTATTACGAAAAAAATTCGTGAGGGAAAACAGATTGAGAGGCAAGAAGGGAGTGGGCGTCCGAAGAAATTGGGTGAAGTAGATATGAGGAGGCTGGGGCAATTGGTTCAGCATGGGAAAAACGAAACAAACCCAAGCTGAATTTTATTGTATTGTCTTTTAAGTGGTGAGAGAGAGGGGTGGCCAGAAAATTATTGTACAGATATACCCGAGCGAAGCCGGGTACACCGGCTAGTATATATATATATATATATCTAATATATAAATGGCAAATTCTGTCTGTGTGTGTGTGTGTATGTACGCTATAGACTCAAAAACGGCTCAACCGATTGAAATGAAATTTGGCAGGTACGTCTGTTGTGACCCGAGGATGGTTTTGGGCTAATCTCTAAAAAAATGAAACCGTTAAAAACCGTTAAAAAACTGTTATAACGGTTTCAACGACATCTTTTTCCTCTGCTTTTCTTCAAATAGCCGTTGTGACATTGCACAGGTACAGGACTACTTCTCTAAAATTAGAACCGTTATTTGGCAGTTAAAAAACGTTATTTATAACAGTTAAAAACCGTTAAAAACACCAAACTCTATCAAAGAAACTGTTTAAAACCCGATCTTCTTGAAATTTAGCAGGTACGTCTGTTGTGACCCGAGGATGGTTTTGGGCTAATCTTTAAAGAAATAAAACCGTTAAAAACCGTTAAAAAACTGTTATAACGGTTTCAAAGACATCTTTTTCCTCTGCTTTTCATCAAATGGCCGTTGTGACATTGCACAGGTACATCGAACCTAGAGGGACATCTCCCGAGTAACATAGTGTCATTGGAGAGTTTCTATGACAGCTATTTATGACCGTTAAAAACCGTGAACAACACGTACCCCCCTAAAAACGATCAAAAATACAATCTTTTCTGATGTTGGCGGCAAAGGGAGTCCTCGGATCGCCACCAAACTTGGCATGAGTCTAAAAGGACATACTGTGAATAACATTGGGTCATTCGATAGTTTTTATGACCGTTATTTATCACCGTTAAAAAGCGTTATTTTCTAAATTTAGACCTTTCTTGATGAAATTTGGTATACAGGTGTAGTTTTACACGCTGAACAATGATATACAACTTACACAAACCGAAACTTAAAATTGACCGTTAAAAACCGTTATTATATAAATTTAGACCGTTCTTGATGAAATTCGGTATACAGATGCAGTTTTACACGCTGAACAATGATATACAACTTACACGAACGGAAACTTAAAAATTGACCGTTAAAAACCGTTATTATATAAATTTAGACCGTTCCTGATGAAATTCGGTATACAGGTGCAGTTTTACACGCTGAACAATGATATACAACTTACACGAAAGGAAACTTAAAATTGAGCGTTAAAAACCGTTAAGATCCGTTATTTTCTAAATTTAGACCTTTCTTCATGAAATTTGGCATACAGGTGCAGGTTTACACGCTGATCAATGATAGACAACTAATATGAACAGAAACTTAAAATTGACCGTTAAAAACCGTTAATTTCTAAATTTAGAGATGGTATCACCGTTAAAAAGCGTTATTTTCTAAATTTAGACCTTTCTTTGATGAAATTTGGTATACAGGTGTAGTTTTAAATGCTGAACAATGATATACAACTTACACGAACCGAAACTTAAAATTGACCGTTAAAAACCGTTATTATATAAATTTAGACCGTTCTTGATGAAATTCGGTATACAGATGCAGTTTTACACGCTGAACAATGATATACAACTTACACGAACGGAAACTTAAAAATTGACCGTTAAAAACCGTTATTATATAAATTTAGACCGTTCCTGATGAAATTCGGTATACAGATGCAGTTTTACACGCTGAACAATGATATACAACTTACACGAACGGAAACTTAAAATTGAGCGTTAAAAACCGTTAAGATCCGTTATTTTCTAAATTTAGACCTTTCTTGATGAAATTTGGTATACAGGTGCAGTTTTACACGCTGATCAATGATAGACAACTAATATGAACAGAAACTTAAAATTGACCGTTAAAAACCGTTAATTTCTAAATTTAGAGATGGTATCACCGTTAAGAAGCGTTATTTTCTAAATTTAGACCTTT
Organism: Conus canariensis; assembly: GCA_033310375.1. Lineage (NCBI taxonomy): Eukaryota > Metazoa > Mollusca > Gastropoda > Neogastropoda > Conidae > Conus > Conus canariensis. Next base: position 6,022,512 of record CM065718.1, on the reverse strand, counting down.
CTTTGATGAAATTTGGTATACAGGTGTAGTTTTAAATGCTGAACAATCATATACAACTTACACGCACCGAAACTTAAAATTGACCGTTAAAAAATCGTAGCTGACTTCCCTGGAGAGGAAACTCTGTACAGATCTGTTGACACGGCCAAGAATGATGATGAAGCAGTCCTTTATCCACAAGAACTCATGAACTCCATTGAGATTTTTGGACTTCCACCACATGAACTGTTGCTGAAATCTGGAGTCCCTATTATCATTCTCCGCTCACTGGACCCACCAAAGGTGATCAATGGCACCCGATGTGTCTTCACCAGACTGCACAGGAACGTTGTAGAAGCAAAAATATCATGTGGCCCCCACAAAGGTTAACCGGTGCTGCTCCCCAGAATTCCTCTGGAACCCATGGACTCACCCCTGCCATTCCAGTTCTGATGGCTTCAGTTTCCCATGAAACCAGCTTTCGCTCTGACAATCATCAAGAGCCAGGGTCCGACATTTTCATCCCTTGGGGCAGACCTGACCGTTCCGTGTTTTACACATGGAATGTTCTACGTTGCAGCATCACGAACTGGAAACGCAGAAACACTGACCATAGCTGCGCCAAACAGGGAGACCAGAAATGTTGTCTACCCAGAGGCCCTCCAGTAGACATGATACATCGTGAAAATGCAATCTTTTCACAGAGTTGTCATGTTTGAGTTGGATTTAACGTCCATGCCCAAATCAAGGATATGCAGATGGCTGGTCCGTCACATTAGCCTGACACCTGCGGGGCCAGGGTGGACATCGGGGTGAACTACAGTCATTTTAGCTGGAAACATTCCACGTTAAACTTTCCAAGACCAAGCCGGGATTCGAAACCACGACCTTTGGATCATGAGTCCAGCGCCTTATCCACTAGGTTATGGTGGCCCCTACAGAGTTGTCATTTTGGAGCACTTCAATCAAGGAATTGAGAATGCATCGGTAAGTTCACAAAGTACAGGCATCCTTCTATGGACTGTGTATCGTATTACCAAAAAAATTCGTGAGGGAAAACAGATTGAGAGGCAAGAAAGGAGTGGGCGTCCGAAGAAATTGGGTGAAGTAGATAGGAGGAGGCTGGGGCAATTGGTTCGGCATGGGAAAAACGAAACAAACCCAAGCTGAATTTTATTGTATTGTCTTTTAAGTGGTGAGAGAGAGGGGTGGCCAGAAAATTATTGTACAGATATACCCGAGCGAAGTCGGGTACACCGGCTAGTCTAATATATAAATGGCAAATTCTGTCTCTGTGTGTGTGTGTGTGTACGCTATAGACCCAAAAACGGCTCAACCGATTGTCATGAAATTTGGCAGGTACGTCCGTTGTGACCCGAGGATGGTTTTGGGCTAATCTCTAAAAAAATAAAACCGTTAAAAACCGTTAAAAAACTGTTATAACGGTTTCAAAGACATCTTTTTCCTCTGCTTTTCTTCAAATAGCCGTTGTGACATTGCACAGGTACAGGACTACTTCTCTAAAATTAAAACCGTTATTTGGCAGTTAAAAAACGTTATTTATAACAGTTAAAAACCGTTAAAAACACCAAACCCTATAGAAGAAACTGTTTAAAGCCCGATCTTCTTGAAATTTAGCAGGTATGTCTGTTGTGACCCGAGGATGGTTTTGGGCTAATCTTTAAAGAAATAAAACCGTTAAAAACCGTTAAAAAACTGTTATAACGGTTTCAAAGACATCTTTTTCCTCTGCTTTTCATCAAATGGCCGTTGTGACATTGCACAGGTACATCGAACCTAGAGGGACATCTCCCGAGTAACATAGTGTCATTGGACAGTTTCTACGACAGTTATTTATGACCGTTAAAGACCGTTAACAACACGTACCCCCCTAAAAATGATCAAAAATACAATCTTTTCTGATGTTGGCGGCAAAGGGAGTCGTCGGATCGCCACCAAACTTGGCATGAGTCTAGAAGGACATACTGTGAATAACATTGGGTCATTCGATAGTTTTTATGACCGTTATTTATCAGCGTTAAAAAGCGTTATTTTCTAAATTTAGACCTTTCTTGATGAAATTTGGTATACAGGTGCAGTTTTACACGCTGAACAATGATATACAACTTACACGAACCGAAACTTAAAATTGACCGTTAAAAACCGTTATTATATAAATTTAGACCGTTCTTGATGAAATTCGGTATACAGATGCAGTTTTACACGCTGAACAATGATATACAACTTACACGAACCGAAACTTAAAAATTGACCGTTAAAAACCGTTATTATATAAATTTAGAGCGTTCCTGATGAAATTCGGTATACAGATGCAGTTTTAAACGCTGAACAATGATATACAACTTACACGAACGGAAACTTAAAATTGTGTGTTAAAAACCGTTAAGATCCGTTATTTTCTAAATTTAGACCTTTCTTGATGAAATTTGGTATACAGGTGCAGTTTTACACGCTGATCAATGATAGACAACTAATATGAACAGAAACTTAAAATTGACCGTTAAAAACCGTTAATTTCTAAATTTAGAGATGGTATCACCGTTAAAAAGCGTTATTTTCTAAATTTAGACCTTTCTTGATGAAATTTGATATACAGGTGTAGTTTTCAATGCTGAACAATGATATACAACTTACACGAACCGAAACTTAAAATTGACTGTTAAAAACCGTTATTATATAAATTTAGACCGTTCTTGATGAAATTCGGTATACAGATGCAGTTTTACACGCTGAACAATGATATACAACTTACACGAACCGAAACTTAAAAATTGACCGTTAAAAACCGTTATTATATAAATTTAGACCGTTCCTGATGAAATTCGGTATACAGATGCAGTTTTAAACGCTGAACAATGATATACAACTTACACGAACGGAAACTTAAAATTGTGTGTTAAAAACCGTTAAGATCCGTTATTTTCTAAATTTAGACCTTTCTTGATGAAATTTGGTGTACAGGTGCAGTTTTACACGCTGATCAATGATAGACAACTAATATGAACAGAAACTTAAAATTGACCGTTAAAAACCGTTAATTTCTAAATTTAGAGATGGTATCACCGTTAAAAAGCGTTATTTTCTAAATTTAGACCTTTCTTGATGAAATTTGATATACAGGTGTAGTTTTCAATGCTGAACAATGATATACAACTTACACGAACCGAAACTTAAAATTGACTGTTAAAAACCGTTATTATATAAATTTAGACCGTTCTTGATGAAATTCGGTATACAGATGCAGTTTTACACGCTGAACAATGATATACAACTTACACGAACCGAAACTTAAAAATTGACCGTTAAAAACCGTTATTATATAAATTTAGACCGTTCCTGATGAAATTCGGTATACAGATGCAGTTTTAAACGCTGAACAATGATATACAACTTACACGAACGGAAACTTAAAATTGTGTGTTAAAAACCGTTAAGATCCGTTATTTTCTAAATTTAGACCTTTCTTGATGAAATTTGGTGTACAGGTGCAGTTTTACACGCTGATCAATGATAGACAACTAATATGAACAGAAACTTAAAATTGACCGTTAAAAACCGTTAATTTCTAAATTTAGAGATGGTATCACCGTTAAAAAGCGTTATTTTCTAAATTTAGACCTTTCTTGATGAAATTTGATATACAGGTGTAGTTTTCAATGCTGAACAATGATATACAACTTACACGAACCGAAACTTAAAATTGACCGTTAAAAACCGTTATTATATAAATTTAGACCGTTCTTGATGAAATTCGGTATACAGATGCAGTTTTACACGCTGGACAATGATATACAACTTACACGAACGGAAACTTAAAAATTGACCGTTAAAAACCGTTATTATATAAATTTAGAGCGTTCCTGATGAAATTCGGTATACAGACGCAGTTTTACACGCTGAACAATGATATACAACTTACACGAACGGAAACTATAAAATTGAGCGTTAAAAACCGTTAAGATCCGTTATTTTCTAAATTTAGACCTTTCTTGATGAAATTTGGTATACAGGTGCAGTTTTACACGCTGATCAATGATAGACAACTAATATGAACCGTAACTTAAAATTGACCATTAAAAACCGTTAATTTCTAAATTTAGAGATGGTAGTCTGCAGAGGATTTCAGAAATATACCGAAGTTATGATGCTCTGCAATACCGTCTGATTTTTGTTTGTCAACAAGAGCCATGGTCAGACATTTTCATCCCGTGGGGCAGATCTGACCGTTCCGTGTTATACACATGGAATGTTCTATGTTGCAGCATCACGAACTGGAAGCGCAGAAACACTGACTATACTTGCGCCAAACAGGGAGACCAGAAATGTTGTCAACCCAGAGGCCCTCCAATAGACATAATACATCGTGAAAATGCAATCTTTTCACAGAGTTGTCATGTTTGAGTTGGGTTTAACGTCTGTGCCCAAATCAAGGATATGCAGACGGCTGGTCCGTCACATTAGACTGACACCTGTGGGGCCAGGGTGCATATCGGGGTGAACTATGGATATTTTAGCTGAAAACATTCCACGTGAAAATTTCCAAGACCAAATCGGGATTCGAAACCACGACCTTTGGATCATGAGTCCAGCGCCTTATCCACTAGGTTATGGAGGCCCCTACAAAGTTGTCATTTTGGAGCACTTCAATCGAGGAATTGAAAATGCATCGGTAAGTTCATTACGTACAGGCATCCCTCTATCGACTGTGTATCGTATTAGGAAAAAAAATTGTGAGGTAAAATTGATTGAGAGGCAAGAAGGGTCATAGAGCAGGGTGAGGACAGCTACCCCAAGTACAGGAGACGCGAGGAGTCTGAATGAGGACATACTGGGACTGTGAAGCTTGGGCAGAGAGAAATCATCATCACCAACCAGTGGGTTGTCCCCTACAACCCTTACCTCCTACATTAGTTCAACTGCCACATCAATGTGGAAATATGCAGTAGCATAAAATTCATCAAGTACGTCCTGAAGTATGTCCACAAGGGCACAGACCAAGCCGTCTTCCAACTCCAAGCCACTCAGGCAGGTGAAGGAGCAGCTCAACAACCTCCAGTCATTGATGAGATCCAAATGTACCAGAATGCCCGCTATGTTGGCAGCATCGAGGCGACCTGGAGACTCCTGGGATTTGACCTGCATGAGCGCCACCCCATGGTGCAGAGACCAGCTGTCCATTTGGAGAATGGACAGTGGGTCTACTTCAATCCACACAACGCAGCGCAAAGAGCACAAGGCTCTCCCCCAGAAGCAACCCTTACCGCCATCTTTAGCCTATGCTCTCAAGACCATACAGCACGAGAGCTGAAGTACGTGGAAGTCCCTGAGCACTTCACATTGATGTCCACTCAGAATATGTGGAAGAAACGACAAAGGGGCACTGCAATCCGGCGATTGTACAGTATCAGTCCTCGCCAGGGAGAGTGCTACTTCTTGAGGCTTCTACTCAACGTTATGAAAGGATCCCGTTCGTACGAGGAGCTGAAGATTGTCAACGGCTATGTCCACAACATTTTTCGAGATACTTGCAATGCTCTTGGACTCCTAGAAGATGACCGCCTTCTACAACTTGCCCTGGAGGAAGCCTCCATCTCTCAGAGACCCCGACTGCTGCGTGACTTCTGTATTATCCTGGTGGCTTTCAACCCCAGTAACCCAGGCAACCTGTGGAACCTCTTCAGAGACCATCTTGCCAAAGATTTCCTCTTGCAAGTCCGAAGAGATGTCTATTATGAAGCGCAGTACACAGATGCCATCTACAACCAAGCTCTTACTGTGATTCAGCACAAACTCTTCCTTCTTGGAGGCAAGTCTACAGAGGAGTATGGGATGCCAAGAGTCACACAACAACAAACTGTGCCTCGAGAATACTACCGCGAGACCAATTACGACACTACTGCACTCCGGGCAGCAGCTGATGACCAGCTGAAGAAGCTGACAGCTGACCAGAGAGACGTGTACGACAGCTTTATGACCATGGTTGAGCAGAGGCAGGATCCCACAGCAAGCAGCAACATAATGTTCCTTGATGCTCCATGAGGGACAGGAAAGACCATCCTGAATCTTATCCTGAACAGGATCCGCTCCACAGGCAAAATAGTGCTAGCCACTGCTTCCAGTGTCATTGCCGCTACTCTTTTGCCGGGTGGGCGGACAGTAAATAGCATTTTCAAGGTCCCTCTGGATGCCGACAAGCAAGAAACGCCAACCTGCTCTGTCAAGCGTGGGTCAACGTTGGCCAAAGTCATCAAAGAGGCTGCAACCGTCATAATTGATGAAGCTCCCATGACCCACAAAGCTGTCTACGAGGCCATGGACTCTACGCTGCAGGACATCACCCAAGTGCACAGGCCAATGGGAGGCATCCCAACGCTGTTCTGTGGGGACTTCAGGCAGATCCTCCCTGTCGTCCTCAATGGCACCAGAGCCAACATTGTCAACGCCTGTCTGATAGCCAGGAGGATCTGATAGAAGCAGTCTACCCGGATCTTCATGCTCACTGTGCAGACTCAGACTGGTTAGCGGAAAGGGCCATAATCTCCTCCCTGAACGAGACTGTCAACAGGCTGAACAGAAAAATCGTAGCTGACTTCCCTGGAGAGGAAACTCTGTACAGATCTGTTGACACGGCCAAGAATGATGATGAGGCAGTCCTTTATCCACAAGAACTCATGAACTCCATTGAGATTTCTGGACTTCCACCACATGAACTGTTGCTGAAATCTGGAGTCCCTATTATCATTCTCCGCTCACTGGACCCGCCAAAGGTGATCAATGGCACCCGATGTGTCTTCACCAGACTGCACAGGAACGTTATAGAAGCGAAAATATCATGTGGCCCCCACAAAGGTTAACCGGTGCTGCTCCCCAGAATTCCTCTGGAACCCATGGACTCACCCCTGCCATTCCAGTTCTGACGGCTTCAGTTTCCCATGAAACCAGCTTTCGCTCTGACAATCATCAAGAGCCAGGGTCCGACATTTTCATCCCTTGGGGCAGACCTGACCGTTCCGTGTTTTACACATGGAATGTTCTACGTTGCAGCATCACGAACTGGAAACGCAGAAACACTGACTATACTTGCGCCAAACAGGGAGACCAGAAATGTCTACCCAGAGGCTCTCCAATAGACATGATACATAGTGAAAATGCAGTCTTTTCACAGAGTTGTCATGTTTGAGTTGGATTTAACGTCCGTGCCAAAATCAAGGATATGCAGACGGCTGGTCCGTCACATTAGCCTGACACCTGCGGGGCCAGGGTGGACATCGGGGTGAACTACGGTCATTTTAGCTGGAAACATTCCACGTTAAAATTTCCAAGACCAAACCGGGATTCGAAACCACGACCTTTGGATCATGAGTCCAGCGCCTTATCCACTAGGTTATGGCGGCCCCTACAGAGTTGTCATTTTGGAGCACTTCAATCAAGGAATTGAGAATGCATCAGTAAGTTCACAAAGTAGAGGCATCCCTCTATGGACTGTGTATCTATGGAAAAAAATTCGTGAGGGAAAACAGATTGAGAGGCAAGAAGGGAGTGGGCGTCCGAAGAAATTGGGTGAAGTAGATAGGAGGAGGCTGGGGCAATTGGTTCGGCATGGGAAAAACGAAACAAACCCAAGCTGAATTTTATTGTATTGTCTTTTAAGTGGTGAGAGAGAGGGGTGGCCAGAAAATTATTGTACAGATATACCCGAGCGAAGCCGGGTACACTGGCTAGTATATATATATATAATGGTGGCAAGTGCCAACAGATTTTTAGAAAATGCTCAACCGTACTGGGAGCAACATTTGTTAAAAAGGAAAGGTTTATATATATATATATATATATATATATATATATGTGTGTGTGTGTGTGTGTTCATATGTATGTTTGTGTGTTTATCCGCGCGCGCGCACTTGATTGCATCCCTCCGGGGGTTGCAACCTTGCCGTGGTCGGAGGGCTTGTGTGGTCCTGTGATCCCTTAGGCTTTGCTGGCGGGGGCATCAATACTTGAAGATAGGCTGGTTTTTTAAAATGCTTCTAGGCCTGAAAAGTCAAGATGCTATCTGGCCTAAGCACAACGTGGTAAGGAATTGATGCCCCTGGTAGGGCTTCCCATGTCAGATAGGCTAAGGGTGAGGATCCTGACTAATAGTAACCCGCCTTTCTCCTTTTCTTGTTTTCTGCCTTTCATATTTGGCTGTTTTCTATCTTCGTCTCCCCTTCAAGTCTTCTTTTCCACACTCTTTTTCTCTCTGTGGTCTTCGTAAGATCCGCCACGTTTGCCGTGCGGTGCGACCTGTGTCGGAAGGGAATGAGATCCTGGTGATTGAGAGGGCCAGCGCCCTCAACACATCACTTTGGCTCGGACCTCTGCTAGACAGAAGGTACGCTCTGGCCCGGGTGTATCAATCGGCTCCCCCTTCATGGGGCTGGGTCAAGACAGGCAGTTCTCTGACTGGCCAAGGTAACCCCTGCAGTGCTCAGCTCTCTGTTCCCGGGAGTTGGGCATGATCAGGGGAGATAGGGTTGGTAGGTTTCTGTCTGTCGTATATCTCTCCTGAAGCCTGGAAGGGGTCAAGACATTGATTTCTTGGCCCTGGCCCCTTAGTTGGACTCCATGGTGGGTGGGTAAGGGAGAGACGAAATTTCTAAACATGAATCATGGCTTTATCCAAAATCACACCCCCCATAAAGAAGAGGAAGGCAGTGGAGCCCATTTCCAGTCATATGGATTCAGACAGTGACTCGGATATGGAGACGAGACAGAGGACAGGTTTTGGGCTTCCTGGCTTGTGGTTGAAGGGACAGAGCAGGAAAAGCCTATTTCTGCTCTGAGTCCTTTTGCAATTCAGAAGGGCTTCCAGGGTCTAGCAGGTGACCCTCAGTCAGTGAAAAGGCTACGGAACGGCTCATTCCTCGTCCAGTGCAGATCGAAGAAGCAATCGGAGCAGCTGCTGAGGGCAACAAAACTCGTGGACAGAGAGATCCGGGTGACTCCCCATAAGCAGTTAAATTCGTCCAAAGGAGTTATTCGGTGCCCGGATTTGAAAGGTGTCTCGGAAGCGGAGATCAAGACAGAACTTGCATCCCAAGGTGTGACAGAGGTGCATAGGGTGACAGTTAAAAAAGGTGCAGAAAGAGTGCCCACCAACACCCTCTTTCTGACATTCTGCAACCCTTTGTTGCCTCAGGTCATTAAAGTAAGGTACTTAAATGTCCGTGTCCAACTATATGTCCCATCCCCGTTGAGGTGTTTCAAATGTCAGAAGTTTGGATATGTCAGAGACCGCTGTTCTGGGGAGGAGGTGTGTGGTGTTTGTTGCAAGGCAACCCATGATGGGCCGTGTAAAGACCCGGCGCATTGTGCGAACTGCGGTGGCGACCACCCCTCCTCTTCACGCAACTGCCCTGTTTGGATCCAGGAGTCCAACATCCAGAAAGTTAAAACAGGAAAGAAGATGTTTTTTGAGGCACGTAAGCAGGTTGTTGGCAGTGTCTGACTGCATCTTCGTATGCTTCGGCAATAAAAAAAAAAGTTTCGACCCGTTCAGTCTGCTGCCAGACTGATGAATTTATTTTCTCCAAGACATTGCAAGGAAGACTAATAAGGTCTGGTGGAAGCAAGTCCACCACCTCCCAACCCAGAGTGGATGCCCCTGGTGGAGGCAAAAAATCCGCCACCCCTCAGACTGCCCAGCAGTCTACTCCATCTGCTGCTGGTCAGATTAAAAAGCCAACCTTCCTGCCTCGAACTCCTGTGTGCAGTGCCCGTGCGGGCAAGGGAGTTCAACCGAGTGTGGAGATGGTGGAGATGAGAAAGAAACCTCCACCATCTCCAAAATCCAGGCCTTCTTCACCTGTGGGCAAGTCTGCCAGCAGGTCTGAAAACCCAAACAGTCCAGTTCAACTCTCTAATAAATTTGCTCCATTGAACGCAGACGTTGATGAGGAGATGACCTGACTTCTCTCCTATTCATCCTCTGCACCATGGACAGTACAATAATCCATTGGAATATCCGTGGCCTAAATTCAAACTTTGAGGAGCTGCAGCTTCTGTGTCGAACTATAAAACCTTCCGTCGTGGCTCTTCAGGAAACTAAAATTCAAAGCCAGAAGACCTTCACTCTTTCTGGCTTTAATATTCTTTTAAAACTTGCACAACCATCCACATTGGGACTATCAGGCGGTGTTGCCCTTCTTTTACATAAAACTTTGCTGTTTAGTCCTGTCGCTCTGACTACCCCCCTTCAGGTTGTAGCTGCGAGAGTCACTCTCCACAAGACTGTTACAGTCTGCTCACTATATCTGCCACCTTCTGTCCCGGTTTGTCGTCAGGACCTTGTCAGTCTGATCGGAGAACTTCCTCGACCTTTTTTGCTGTTGGGTGACTTTAATGGTCACAATCCTCTTTGGGGTAGTGTCAGTTCGTCATCCAGAGGTCTGCTTCTTGAGGATGTCCTTTCAGACTTTGATTTGTGTTGTCTGAACGATGGAGCTCCAACTTACCTCCACTCTTCCACAGGTTCACTTTCGTGTTTAGATTTGTCGATTTGTGACCCCTCACTGGTCCTGGACTATGAGTGGTCTGTCCATGACGATCTGCTCGGAAGTGACCATTTCCCTGTTCTTTTAAAACCCGTATTAACTGAAACCGCCTCTGTCTCACAACATCTTAATTATAAGAAGGCAAACTGGAATCTTTTTGTAACCAATATTTCAAAAACATTCCAGGACATTGATTTTCTTCAGAGTCCAGACCCAGCAGAATCTTTGACCAGTACTGTGATAAACTGTGCTAAAACCTGTATTCCAATGTCTTCTGACAAACTCCAACTGCCCAAAACACCCTGGTTTAATTCAGACTGCCAACAAATTTCAAAAGTACGCAAACGAGCTCAGCGTCGGGTATACCAACAACCTTCAGGTCCCAACGCTCGAGCCCATCAGAAACTCCGTGCCAAATCGAGACACTTTCAAAATCAGTAAACGTCAGTCTTGGAGAAACTTCAGCTCCGGGTTGACATCTAAAACTTCAAGGAAAAAAGTTTGGAATATCATTAGAAAAATCAAAGGGAAGAACACCAACCCCTCCATTCATCACCTGAAACTTGCCGATGCTCTGATCACTGACAAACAAGCTGTTGCCAATCTGTTGGCCTCCACCATCCAACAAAACTCCTCATCTTCAAATAAATCTGCAACCTTTTAAAGAAACAAACAAATCAGAGAGAAATCTTCATACAGTTTCACATCAGACAACTCTGAAGCCTACAATCTTCCTTTTTCAATCACCGAACTAAAATTAGCTTTGCAAACCAGCACTGATTC
>CM065718.1:5996194-5998694 GCA_033310375.1 Conus canariensis | reverse complement strand
ATGATGGTGGGGGAAGGGAAACTGGCGGGGGTGGAAGAGGGGGAGATGGAAACACTAAATGACGGGAAGGCCGAAGCCGTAACAATATCAATATCTGTACATGGAATTGCGAAGGTTTGATGCAAAAACTGGATATACCAGACGTTGTGTCAACTCTTTTGTCTTTTGATATCTTTTCATTGAATGAAACATTCATATACGTCGATACGATTTCATTTTTGCCTTTTATTGATTATAATGTATTTGCGTCAAAAGCTGTTAAATTGTCAAATCAAGGGCGTAGTTCAGGTGGAGTGTGTGTGTTTGTGCATAAGTGGTTGTCACAATTTGTTAAGAGCATTGATACACATTTGGACCAAGTTATTATTTTGCAACTTGATCGAAAGTTATTAGAAACAGATAAGCCAATTTTTCTTATTTGTACATATATTCATCCATATGATAGCAGATACTGGACACAGACAGAGCATGGGTATGGGATTGAAATCATTGAACAATGTTTGATGGACTTGTATGAACGTTACGAGGATTTCTATATTATAATATGTGGTGACCTGAATGCAAGGACAGGATGTATGAATGCATCACTACAGAATGAACTGTTTACGGACAATGTGTGGAAAACGGATAAAGAAGATACAGATCAGATGATTACTCGGCATTCTGAGGATAAAGAAATAACAGGTTTTGGGCGAGATTTATTGAATTTATGCACAACGTTTGAATGTATCATTCTCAATGGTCTAAGTAATTATGATTTTGATGAATCACTCACTTTTGTATCGAGCAATGGGGGGAGCACAATTGATTACTTTATAACTTCTAGTGGTTTATGTTTACAGAATTATATTAGTTCTTTAAATATTCTGTCCTCCATTGATTCGTCACATTTACCTGTTTGTATCAAACTGTTAACCACCCTGAATTCTCAGGCAAACATGGACAGCCAAGGTAAGAAAGCAAAAAAGTGGATGGAAAAGCAATGTTGGGATAAGTCATTAGAGCAACAGTTCATTGAAAATGTCAATACAAAGGAAATGCAAGATATGTACTTACAAGCTCTAGCACATATTGATAATGATGTAAATCAAGCTGTAACCTTGTTTTCTAGAACTTTGGTACTAAGTAGTAACTGCATGAAAAAATGTGTCTGTATTGATAAAGAGATTAAACCTCCACAGTGGTTTGATGCTGAATGTAGACAGTTTAAGGTAAAAGCAAGGAATTCGTTGTTGATACTGAGGAAATCAAACAAAGCAAGGCAATTAACATATACTGTGTCAAATACACAACAATCAGAGGAAAGGAGGCAATTTGTTCAGGATAGGAAGGAGTACAAAACAATGATAAAAAGAAAAAAGAGCAGCTTTAAACGTGAAAAAGCTAGAAAACTTGCAAGTTTTGGTAAAGACAGTAAATCATTTTGGAAAGAAGTTAAATTCATGTCTGGTAAGAAAAGGGCTCGCATTTGTCCTGAAATTTCTGACCAGCAATGGCTTCACTACTTTAAAAGCCTATTCAATGTTCCAGAAATAAAAACATTTGATTTTAGCCTTGAAAGTTATGAATCAGAATGCAGTGATTTAAACTCACCTATTTATGAAAGAGAAGTTTATGAGGCAGTTCATAAACTGAAAAATGGAAAAGCATGCGGTATTGATGGAATTACTCCAGAAATGCTAAAACTATGTAGTGAGCAATCAGTCAAATTCATGACAAAATTATTTAATAATCTTTTCGAGAAAGGTCAGTATCCTGAGGAATGGACAAAATCCATTATAGTACCAATTTTTAAGAAAGGTGATAAAACAGTGACAGATAATTACAGAGGTGTATCATTACTGAGTTTAATGAGTAAATGCTATACTAATATTCTCAACAAGAGATTAGTGAACTTTATTGAAACAAATAAGAAGCTAACAGAGTCCCAAGCAGGTTTCAGAAAGGGGTATTCTACATTTGACCACATTTTTACCTTGAATGCAATCATTCAGAAATGTTTTTCAAAGAAAGGAGGAAAGCTTTTTGCATGTTTTGTGGACCTGAGAAAAGCGTTTGATTCAGTTCAACATGGATCATTATTTGAGATTCTGATAAAAACAGGAATTCATGGTAAATTTATTAAGGCAATAAGGGCTATTTATAAATCAGCTCTTTCATGCGTCAGAATAGAGGATCGTGTAACTGATTTTTTTGATTGTCCTGTTGGGGTGAGACAAGGCTGCATCCTGAGCCCAGAACTTTTTTCGATTTTTATAAATGTAATTGCTATGGCAGTGGAAGACAATGGAATACATGGTATCCAGTTGTTACCAGGTTATGTTGAGCTATGTATACTTTTGTTTGCTGATGATATAGTCCTGCTGTCCGACACCGCTAAAGGTCTACAGAATCAAATTGATGTACTGAACGAATCTTGCAAAAAGCTATTTCTGAATATTAACAAAGACAAAACAAAGGTTATGGTATTTCGAAAAGGAGGGTTTCTAGGCAAAAACGA
>CM065718.1:5983694-5986194 GCA_033310375.1 Conus canariensis | reverse complement strand
ACCAGAGTTTGATTCTAACAGCGCCGACAGCGGACTTAGAGCCTACCAACAAGCAGAGAGTGAACATACCCATAGATCCATTGTGTAAAAAGTGAGGAAGCTCCACGGTGCATTCCTTGTGATGTACCACTCACTATAAGACACGTTTGTATAGAGTATTGGGACTTACATTATGTCAGACACAAACGCTATAGAACAGACTTCATAACCACTTTGTTTACAGATATCCAATTTAATGGGGGGGGGGGGGTGCGGTTTCGTTCCTGACAGAATCAAACAATTTTTTTCATCTAAGATTTTACGACAGAAGGATTTTAAAGTAATTTTAACAAGTTTTAAGAGAATCTGTTTTGATAAGTTGTATCTGCACGTGATTTTTTGTTTGTATGTTGTTGTTTGTTTGGTTTTTTTTTCTTTTTTTGTTTTGTTTTGTTTAGCGTTTTTGTGTAGAGTTGACCTTGACGAGGTGACAGCCCTGGTATGACCCTTTGCGTAAACTGGAAAAAGAGCAACATGAACAGAATGGAAGTGTCACAGTGTCCACGTGCGAAGATAGCATGCTTCAAGTCGAGTGTCAGATCTTGGCCCGGGTGTACAAAACAGACAAAGAGTAAAGCTTCATTGGAGATCAGCAGTTCAGTTACTAGTCCGATATGACATAGAATCCCACGAGTGCCGTTCAAAAGACCGTTCGCAAGTCAAACTCAGGGATCCTCAACAGTTCCAAGTCCTAACAAATAAGCGCAACAAGCTAGAGATGTCATCGCTGGTTTAGTCCTTCCTCGCTTTGCCCGTCGCTGTGTTTTTCTTTTTTTTTTTTTTTTCCAGGGCGCCGCCCATATTGCTCCGTGCTCTGTAGGATGGTCTTGACGTTTGACCGAAATGAGATAAATCGCCACTGCCCCTCCCCTCCTCTCCCCTCACCCCACCTCTGGAAACTGCGCCTCTGTCTCCCCTCCTCTTATCTCGAATTCTTCACACTCTTAGAGTCTGTTTTTTTCAGTGGTAGAGGTCCCCTCCCGCAGTTTGCAGTCAGTTGCTAGTTCAAGTCTGGCTGGCATCTAACGTAAAAAAAAAAAAAGAAAAAAATGTGCCGTCTCAGCTGTCCATCTTGACATGTTGTTCTGGAGTGGTTTAATAGGTGCCCGTCCCCACCACTCTCCCCCAGGGTGGGTTGTTACCGACTGCCTTATGACCCCTTGGTGGATGTGACTGCTAAACTTGATGGCCTACGTCAGTGCGTATTATTTCACACAGTCTGTCGTGTACGTCTTGGAGAATTGTGACGATATTCTGCAAGGATGAAATTCCTGACATGAAAACATGTGATAAGTTAGACGTTCTGCAGAAGGCCCCTTGACCCTCGAGGAGATAACATGTGCATTTGTGTGTGTGTGTGTGTGTGTGTGTGTGTGTGTGTGTGTGTGTGTGTGTGTGTGTGTTATTAGCTTGGGTTGCAAGAGCTGAAAGAAAGCCAGTGTGGTATTACTATTGCGTTTCATTCTAAAGGCCAGCGTGTTCCAATATCGTTTATGGGCAGTGCATATCGCTCTTCGGTAATCTTCCGGACGTTCTTTGGTGGCTTTTAAAAGGGTTGGGATGTAGAGTTGGTGCTCTATGTCTGCCTGTCCGCTTCTCTACATTAGGTCGTCTGGCTGGCTGACTGGCTGGCTCCTCTCTCTCTCTCTCTTTCTCTCTCTCTCTCTCCTCTCTCTCTCCTCTCTCCTCTCTCCTCTCTCTCTGTCTCTCTCTGTGCGTGCTTGTCCATTATAAGCATACCTATGTCGGTGAGAGAGTTACAGAAAGGCAGAGACGCAGACAGACAAAACGAAACAGAGATGGGAAAGGTACTGGACAAAAATGCATATACGCACGTCTTCGTTTGACAGAAGGGCCATACTGACTGTCGCAGTGTAGTAATAGCTTACCACAGCAGATGAATACCGAAGGTTTCTCCTACCAATCGGAAGGAAGTATACAACATTCGGCGAACCACGTGACCCGACAGATAATGTAAAATTCACAAGCTAAAGACACCAAGATGGGAACAAAAAGACGAACAAACGAAGTTTAAACAATCTAACTTCAATTTCAGCTTCTGTCCGTTTGAAATCCACTTCATCTTTCTTCCGTTTTTTTTTTTTTTTTTTCATGCAGAATTTCTGCACGCACTGGAGCCATGGACGATAACTCTCGAAGTCGGGGGCTATCCCTTCTGCCTGTGCCCAGTTGGCTCCCTTCTTTCTTCAGGCCCTTCTTGACTGATTGAGTTGGCTAATCTAGATGGCGGACTAATGACAAACCATCGTTTCTCTCTTAACTGAACACCGCGATCCACGATTTAATTTGCAGAGTTACGACAAACTGTAAACTGATTCTTGATTTATGTTTAAAACTATCTTCTCTCATTGGAGGGAACATAACCTAGCATCATTCTGCTCCTGATGCTCGACTAATATATAATTATTGTTAGGCCTACGGAACGTGGATCTGTTTTGAA
>CM065718.1:5961427-5983594 GCA_033310375.1 Conus canariensis | reverse complement strand
AAACTGGAAAAAGAGCAACATGAACAGAATGGAAGTGTCACAGTGTCCACGTGCGAAGATAGCATGCTTCAAGTCGAGTGTCAGATCTTGGCCCG
This sequence comes from Conus canariensis, assembly GCA_033310375.1. NCBI lineage: Eukaryota > Metazoa > Mollusca > Gastropoda > Neogastropoda > Conidae > Conus > Conus canariensis. Next base: position 5,983,499 of record CM065718.1, on the reverse strand, counting down.
GGTGTACAAAACAGACAAAGAGTAAAGCTTCATTGGAGATCAGCAGTTCAGTTACTAGTCCGATGACATAGAATCCCACGAGTGCCGTTCAAAAAACCGTTCGCAAGTCAAACTCAGGGATCCTCAACAGTTCCAAGTCCTAACAATAAGCGCAACAAGCTAGAGATGTCATCGCTGGTTTAGTCCTTCCTCGCTTTGCCCGTCGCTGTGTTTTTCTTTTTTTTTTTTTTCCAGGGCGCCGCCCATATTGCTCCGTGCTCTGTAGGATGGTCTTGACGTTTGACCGAAATGAGATAAATCGCCACTGCCCCTCCCCTCCTCTCCCCCCCCCACCTCTGGAAACTGCGCCCTGTCTCCCCCTCCTCTTATCTCGAATTCTTCACACTCTTAGAGTCTGTTTTGTTCAGTGGTAGAGTCCCCTCCCGCAGTTTGCAGTCAGTTGCTAGTTCAAGTCTGGCTGGCATCTAACGTAAAAAGAAAAAAATGTGCCGTCTCAGCTGTCCATCTTGACATGTTGTTCTGGAGTGGTTTAATAGGTGCCCGTCCCACCACTCTCCCCCAGGGTGGGTTGTTACCGACTGCCTTATGACCCCTTGGTGGATGTGACTGCTAAACTTGATGGCCTACGTCAGTGCGTATTATTTCACACAGTCTGTCGTGTACGTCTTGGAGAATTGTGACGATATTCTGCAAGGATGAAATTCCTGACATGAAAACATGTGATAAGTTAGACGTTCTGCAGAAGGCCCTTGACCCTCGAGGAGATAACATGTGCATTTGTGTGTGTGTGTGTGTGTGTGTGTGTGTGTGTGTGTGTGTGTGTGTGTGTGTGTGTTATTAGCTTGGGTTGCAAGAGCTGAAAGAAAGCCAGTGTGGTATTACTATTGCGTTTCATTCTAAAGGCCAGCGTGTTCCAATATCGTTTATGGGCAGTGCATATCGCTCTTCGGTAATCTTCCGGACGTTCTTTGTGTGGCTTTTAAAAGGGTTGGGATGTAGAGTTGGTGCTCTATGTCTGCCTGTCGCTTCTCTACTTAGGTCGTCTGGCTGGCTGACTGGGCTGAGCTGGCTCTCTCTCTCTCTCTCTCTCTCTCTCTCTCTCTCTTCTCTCTCTCTCTCTCTCTCTCTCTCTCTCTGTCTCTTTCTCTGTGCGTGCTTGTCCATTATAAGCATACCTATGTCGGTGAGAGAGTTACAGAAAGGCAGAGACGCAGACAGACAAAACGAAACAGAGATGGGAAAGGTACTGGACAAAAATGCATATACGCACGTCTTCGTTTGACAGAAGGGCCATACTGACTGTCGCAGTGTAGATAGCTTACCACAGCAGATGAATACCGAAGGTTTCTCCTACCAATCGGAAGGAAGTATACAACATTCGGCGAACCACGTGACCCGACAGATAATGTAAAATTCACAAGCTAAAGACACCAAGATGGGAACAAAAAGACGAACAAACGAAGTTTAAACAATCTAACTTCAATTTCAGCTTCTGTCCGTTTGAAATCCACTTCATCTTTCTTCCGTTTTTTTTTTTTTTTCATGCAGAATTCTGCACGCACTGGAGCCATGGACGAAACTCTCGAAGTCGGGGGCTATCCCTTCTGCCTGTGCCCAGTTGGCTCCCTTCTTTCTTCAGGCCCTTCTTGACTGATTGAGTTGGCTAATCTAGATGGCGGACTAATGACAAACCATCGTTTCTCTCTTAACTGAACACCGCGATCCACGATTTAATTTGCAGAGTTACGACGAAACTGTAAACTGATTCTTGATTTATGTTTAAACTATCTTCTCTCATTGGAGGGAACATAACCTAGCATCATTCTGCTCCTGATGCTCGACTAATATATAATTTTGTTAGGCCTACGGAACGTGGATCTGTTTTGAACAGACTATGAAACCGATATTAATCATCTGTTTGCCGGAAATTAAAAAAAAAATTCAGAGCATTATAAACTTGAATATTTCAGCCGTTCCAAATGGAAATGTTTGCTGACGTATCGAGAACGGGAAATCAAGGTCAGCCAATTGCAAGTTAATTTCCATCAAAAGGAGAGTTGTCGCAAACTGATTTCCATTACAGGAAAGCTGTTGTATGGTTACTTCCATGGTGAGAACCTGAGCCGTTCCAGGAATAAGCTGAACGATATTTTTCCCGCTACAAACCCGTTCGCGGACTTCGCCGATCTTGGATCGCAAACCAAAAGATCGGGCGATTCAGAAACAAAGAGATGATCACCGAGTGTGCGAAGCAGACGAACAAGGGTTCGTGATCTAGAAGTTCGTTCTGTGAGGAACGGCCTTCACTTAGGCCACAGCGTCTCTTATCCGCCAATCTCTGGGTCGTCTCCAGTGGGTTCAAGGTCAGAGCTAGACGGGTGACGGTGGATGCTGGCTTTGGATCATTTTCAGTACAAAGAAGACAAACGTTTTCTTTTAAGGCTAAAGTAAAAAAACAAAAAAAACACCTTCTTTCTAGTTACGCTGGCATTATAGTTTTGTTCTCATTTTCCAGAAACAGTAACGTTCTCTCATGGGTTCATGAAACTCCCCCAATTTTTTTTATCTCACCAAGCATCGTGCACAGCCCGGGGCATTCAAGCCATCGTCGCCTTTCTCTCCTCCATCCTACACCCACCCCTCCATCAGCATCCTACTCCACTCCACCCACCTTTATCTCTTTCTCCTTCCACCCACCCCTCTCCTCCCCTCCATTGCACGACACTTACACAATGTAACGGATACTAGCGAACATCTGCTGCGTTTGACACAATGTGTCACACACACACACACACACACACACACACACACACACACACACACACACACACGCACGCACGCACGCACCACGCACGCACGCACACGCACGCGCCGCGCGTACACCGCACACCACACACACACACACACACACACACACATACACACACACACACACACACACACAACTCACACTACCAGCGGTGTGACAAATTCTCACAGAGATGATGAGATAACCGTCGGATGTGTGATACAGACTTTAAGTAAGGCTTATGATTTTCGCTGGCCACAGTATGTAACAGAGTGACAGAGATTCTCACGTTGTTACTGTCACGATGTGTGTCCATAAATTCACTGCGGAGCCTTCGTGAATAACTTCCTCTGACCAAATTAATTTCAAAGTGAGGTGACTGCAGGGGAAAATTGAAACCAATTTTAAAAGACATTTAACGTAAATCAGGGGGAAACAAATTACAAGACAAAACACGACGCGTTTCGACCTCTTAGGTCTTCTCCAGGCAAAGTTAAAAAAAATTCAAGACAGTGCAAACGAAGAGCGAGCAATCATTTATCTTCTCAAATTCGGCGCCAGCTGGCGTTGAATTGAAACGAGGATGAAGGACGTCGAAACGCGTCGCATTTTGTCTCGTAATTTGTTTGTCCCTGCTAACTGGCGGATTTACTTTGAATTCCTTTTAAAGGCGTGTTCCTCTGACCAAAAAGATTGAATCTTCAGTGTGCCGTGAAATGTTGTGTTGTACTCTGTTACTCTGTGCTGTCGGTTTATTGTACTGTTCTGCAATGAGCGGCACCGTGCAGGGATGTAGAGTACTATCCTGTCCTGCGCTGAAGTCATACTGTACTAGAGTGCAATGCACGCTGACGCATTTCGCTGTTCTGTACTTGATGCTGTACAGTGTTGGACTGGACTGTGTTGTTCTTTGCCTGTACCTAAATGTGTCGTGCCATGTTGTAGCGCGTCGTTTTGTGTTGTACTGTGCCATACTGCACTGTATTGCAATGTATTGTGTTATATTGCACTTTATTCTAGTGCACTTATTGCACTGTATTGTATTGCACACTTTTTATTGCTCTGTATCATATTGCACTTTATTCTAGTGCACTTTATTGCACTGTATTATATTGCACTCTTTTTATTGCTCTGTATCATATTGCACTTTATTCTAGTGCACTTTATTGCACTGTATCATATTGCACTTTGTTATGGTGCACTTTATTGCACTGTATTGTATTGTTCTCTTTTTATTGCGCTGTATCATATTGCACTTTATTATAGTGCACTTTATTGCACTGTATTGTATTGCATTCTATTGCATTGCGCTGTACTCTATTGCACTTTATTATATTGCACTTTATTACAATGTATTGTACTGCAGTCTATTGTATTGCACTGTATTATATTGCGCTTTATTATAGTGCACTTTATTGCACTGTATTTCATTGTACTCTATTGTATTGCGCTGTATTATATTGCACTTTTTGTGTTGTGCGTTTCTTATTGTCTTGTCTTGCATTGCATGCATTGCATTGCATTGTATTGTACTGTACTGTGTTGTGTTGTACTGTTATACTGTATTGTATTGTAATGTGTTGTCCTGTGTTGTATTGTCTGTGTTGTATTGTACTGTGTTTTATTGTATTATACTGTATTGTATTGTATTGTATTATACTGTGTTGTATTGTTCCGTGTTGCATTGATCTGTTTTGTATTATACTGTAATGTGTTGTATTGTTCCGCGTTGTATTGTACGTGTTGTATTGTACTGTGTTGTATTGTACTATATTGCACTGCACGTTATTGCTCTGTGCTGTGTCGGACCGTATTGTATTGCGCTCTGTTGCGCTGCAATGTATTGTACTACATCGTCTTGTACAGTGTTGCATTTTATCGTAATGCACTGTATTGCACTATATTATACTGTCCTGTATTATTGTACTGTATGGTGTCACATTGTTGCATTGCATCGTATGACACTGCATTGTATTGTACTGTTTTTGTATTTGACTATATTGTACAATTGTGTTTTATTGATAATGAATTGCACTGTCTTGTACCGTTTTGTTTTGTTTTTAATTGTGTTATTTTGTATTTTGTGTTGCATTTGTATGTTCTCTTGTTTAATTTTTCCTGTGTTGCATTGTACTCTGTTATACTGTATGGTCTCTTGTTTAATTTTTCCTGTGTTGCATTGTACTCTGTTATACTGTATGGTCTCTTGTTTAATTTTTTCCTGTGTTGCATTGTACTCTGTTATACTGTATGGTCTCTTGTTTAATTTTTCTCCTATATTGCATTGTACTTGTTGTACTGTTCTGGCACCGTATTGTTTTTATATTGTATTATTCTGCATTATGCTGCACTGTATTGTATGACACGGCATTTTATTGTATGATGTTGTGTGAGTCTGCATGGAATTGTATTATTCAGTACTGTATTGTACTACACTGCATTGTACTGTAAAATTCACTTTTTTTTGTTGTAACACCCTGTATCATCTTTTATCGCACTGTGCTTTATTGTACTACATTGCGTTGCGTTGTATTATGCTACGCTGCGTTGTACTGTCCTACATTGTACTATAACGTATTGTACTGTTATGCATATTGCATTCTATCTGCAGCGTTGTGTTATACTGCATTGTGGTGTATAATCATTAATGTGACAGACTGTGACTGACCTTGCTGATGAGCTGTATGGAGCAGAAGCTGTGAGTTGTGTGTATGTTCATTCTGACAGGCATCCCCTGGATTCCGACCATCATCTACATCTGCATCAGGGCCACTTCTGACGAACTGAACACTAGGTGAGTTCCTCTGTTGGAATGCTTGTCTGAGCCCCCACGTTTGTCTGTTCCTGTCTATCTGTCTGTCTGTCTGCCTCCCCCCCCCCCCCCTCTCTCTCTCTCTCTCTCTCTCTCTCTCTCTCTCTCTCCGTGCGTGCATGAATGCAGCGTGCGTGCGTGTGCGCGCGTGCGCTCAGACAAGTGTGTGTGTGTGTGTGTGCGCGCTCGCGCGCGCGCGCGCGCGCGCCAGTCTCTCTGTCTGTGTGTCTGCAAGAATTATTTTTCTATTCCTCAGGAGAACGTGTTATATTAAATGTGTATTGACTGGCTAGGTGATCGAGTGACTAATTGATTGAGTGATTGGTCGATCGGTTGGTTGATTGACTGATTGATTGATTGAGTGAGTCATTTATTGATTGATTGATTGACTGACTGATTGATTGATTAATTGGCAGCTGGTTTTGTATTTATTGATTGATTAGTGAAATGATTGACTGATCGATCGATCGATGATCAGGTGCTGGGTGTCGAACGCCGGGGGCTTTGAGTGGATCATCTACGTCCCTATCATCCTCTGTCTGGCGGTGAGTACGTGTGAATGGAGCTGAGCTCTAGCACTTACTTCGTTGTTACCTGGCCCACATATGATGTCACAAAGAGTGTCCAGCTGTCGAGAAGGATACATAACGTCCCCTCAAATGACCCCCAAAGACCACCGGGACGCGTCCGGTCACCACGAAGTCGTTGCAGGTTCGCTCGCTGAGTGAGCAAGGCTGTACGCAGTATTGTTACTGCCACTGAGTCCCTCATGAAATTACAGCAGACTCAAGAAAAAAAAAACCTTGTTCAGAGATGTCCCACCTAACAGATCTTTGAATTTCTTAGAGAGAGATCAACATTCTTCATCTGATCTAAGATTTCCCAAGAAGAAAGATTTTTATCAAAATTTCCGGTGTGTTTTTAGGAGGTGTATTTGAAAGGGTTGTATGAATGAGTTGTTGTTTTTGCTGCTGTTGTTGTTGTTTTTAATGACTTATGAGTTGACCTCAACGCGGCGACAGCCCTGATATGGCCCTTTGCGGTCGGGCTGGGCTATAAGCAACATTACCTTACCTTTCCTTACCCTGATCTGAAGTAAGCAGCGCAACTTTCGTCTTCACCACATGCACTTAGCTTGCTGACTACTTACTTACAAAGAAGAAAGTTGAAGCGTTATAGGCACGGTTCCAAGTCAGCCGATCTGGCAAAAAATAAATAAATAAAAAGAAAAAAAAAGAAAAGCCAAGTATTCAGCATGGCGGATGAAGAAGGAAGAGGCAGAGAGAAGAACTGGAGAGTGGAGAGAGGGAAGAGGTGGGGGGAACTGTGGGTCAGGAAGTGGGTGGGCCAGGTTCTTTCTCTGAGCCAGCTCTGTGAAAGAGCCGTAGAGAACGGCTACATAGAGATGGCTTGCTTGCTTGCTTGCTTGCTTGCATGCGTGGCTGTTTTTTTTTTTTTCTTTTTTTTTTTTTTTTTATAAAGTTCACAGTGTTGCCTCAGAACCATTTACTCAGCGTCTCTGTCTGTCTGTTTGTCAGTCTAGATATCTGTCTTCGTCTGTCTCGTCTTCTTCTCTCTCTCTCTCTCTCTCTCTGTTCTGCTTCTCTCTCTCTCTCTTCTCTCTCTCTCTCTCTCTCTCTCTGTGCGTGTTTGTGTGCGTGTATGTGTGTTTGCGTGTGTGCGCGCGCGCGTGCGTGCGTGTGTGTGTGTGTGTGTGTTGTATTGTGTATGTGTGCACGTGTGAGTGTGCATGTGTGTGTGTGTTGTGTTGTGTATGTGTGCGCGTGTGGGTGTGCGTGGGTGTGTGTGTGTGTGTGTGTGTGTGTGTGTGTGTGTGTGTGTGTAAATACATTTGTGTGCATTCGTGTACGCAATGTGTGTGTGTGTGTGTGAGAGAGAGAGAGAGAGAGAGAGAGAGAGAGAGAGAGAGACTCTCTGTCCGTCTATCTGTCTTTTCTGTCTGGCTGGCTGGTTCTCTTCCTGTGTCCGTCTCTCTGTCTGATATTCTCTCTCTCTCTCTCTCTCTCTCTCTCTCTCTCTCTCTCTCTCTCTCTCTCTCTGTGTGTGTGTGTGTGTGTGTGTGTGTGTGTGCGTGTGTGTGTGTGTGTGTGTGTTTAGGCTGTTTCCATCTCAGTCCATTTTTTACCCCGGAAATTGTTTATATTGCCCTAATTAGATTTGTCCGCTCGGCTGCCTCCCATCTTTGACTTGAGGCCGTCCCAGTGGTACACTGCTTAATCCTTCACACTTCACTCACGTCAGACGTTTGGAAATTCGTTACAAACAAACGAACAAACAAGCAAACAAACAAAACAAGGACACAAACAAACAAGGGTTTTAAAGAAAGAGAACAAAGTTGCTTTGTGAATGAATGCCAATTAGACAGATTGGGCAGACAGAAATTTTTTGCTGGTAGTGAAGAGAGAATTGAGAAAGAAACCACCAGCCTTTGTGGCGTGGTGATTAATGTCACAAGCTGCGAGCTAGAAGGTTGGAAGTTGGAGTCCCATCAGACGCTTGTTTGTGGGATTCTTCTTCCACGTCCAGTTCTGCCCAGCGTGCTGCAGGCTCAGGTCAGAAGACTGGAACCAAACATATGATTTTTCATTCTGTTTTGAGGCACGTCTTTGAGAGTGCTGCTTGAATTCCCTGACCAAGGCTGCAGGTCCCTGTATCTCCTAAACCTGTTTGACGCGCTGAGACATGCCATGAAAAAAGCTTAGAGCCATGTTAAGAGTCTCAGACCAGATTGGAAGTCCAAGTCCACAGTATCAGCTCCATCGTGCTTATTGATCCTATTTACATCTCCTGTTCTGAGGCCCTCAGTGCCCTGTTCTCATGGTGACCGTGGTCCTGGCTCCTCTCCGCTAGTGATGAGTTTGTTTCTAAGTCTTTAGTATGATACAGCTTATGGGGGAACTGTCATTAACTACAAGTGGCGTTGCCTTTCCTGAAGGGGTCACTCATTTACGTTGGCTGCACGATTCAGCAAGTGTTGTCGACAGGAAGGGTCCTAACTGCTTCGGTCCTGTGTATGTTGGATCAGAACAGGCACCACTGAACACCGCCCAAGTGATTCAGCAGCAGTGCAGGGCCTCTTCTGGTGGGTAGCCCCGCAACGGTCTGATACTGATGGTCCCTGGGGATTGCTGGTGGCAGGACTGTGACAAAATGTTCACGGGGTGTGGCTGTGTACGGTGGAGCCTAAATGAGCGGCGTGGAAGAGCTGAAGTTTTATATAAAGAAACTGGCGCTTTCCATGGAGTGAGCAGCATGAATGCTATAGAGAGAAGTTGTGCCGTTTCACAGGGCGCGCAGCTGGGATTTCACAGAGAAAAACTGGTTCTCTTCTCACAGGAAGAAAAGTCTACGATTCATAGACAGAAACTGGTGTCTTTTCACAGGAAGAAAGGTATATAATTCACAGAGAGAAAAACTGGTCTCTTTCCATAGGAAGAAAAGTCTATAATTCACAGAGAGAAACTGGTCTCTTTTCACGGGAAGAAAAGTCTGTAATTCCTAGAGAGAAACTGGTCTCTTTTCACAGGAAGAAAATCAATAATTCACAGAGAGAAACTGGTCGCTTTTCACAGGAAGAAAGTCTGTAATTCATAGAGAGAAACTGGTCTCTTTTCACAGGAAGAAAGTCTATAATTCATAGAAAGAAAGTGGTCTCTTTTCACAGGAAGAAAAATCAATAATCCATAGAGAGAAACCGGTCTCTCTTCGCAGGAAGTAAAGTCTATAATTCATAGAGAGAAACTGGTCTCTTTTCGCAGGAAGTAAAGCCTATAAGTCATAAGAGAAACTGGTCTGTTTTCACAGGAAGAAAGTCTTAATTCACAGAGGAAAAACAGGCCTCTTTTCACAGGAAGAAAGTCTTTAATTCACAGAGGAAAAACTGGTCTCTTTTCACAGCAGGAAAGTCTATAATTCATAGAGAGAAACTGGTCGCTTTTCACAGGAAGAAAGTCTATAATTCACAGAGAGAAACTGGTCGCTTTTCACAGGAAAAAAGTCTATAATTCATAGAGAGAAACTGGTCTCTTTTCACAGGAAGAAAAGTCTATAATTCATACAGAGAAACTGGTCTCTTTTCGCAGGAAGTAAAGTCTATAATTCATAGAGAAAAACTGCTCTCTTTTCACAGGAAGAAAGTCTATAATTCACAGAGAGAAAAAGGTCGCTTTTCACAGGAGAAAAGTCTATAATTCATAGAGAAAAACTGGTCGCTTTTCATGGAGTAAACCGCCCGCATTTCAGAAAGAGAGATCAGTCATATGTCATCAGGTAAACAGCCTGTATTGCATGAGGAAACTGGTCGCTGTCCTTGAGGTGGGCAATACGGGAATGTCCATTTTCCAAACGAGAGAGCCACGTGGATTTCACAGAAGGAAGTCTGTCGCTGTCCACTGAATCAGCATTGCTTAGTCACGGAGCCAGCTTGGGTGATCACTCCGACCAGACGGCGCCATCAGGTCTCTTCAAAGACAGTCCCCATGAATTTGCAGGTGTCGGTGACCCCGACAGAACCAACCAATTGACCCCAACAGAACCAACCAATTGACCCCAACAGAACCAACCAAGGGCCATAGACGTGGAGAGGCAATCGAAACTCAGGTCACCATGAGAACGGGGCATGATGGGACACAGAATTTGAGACTTTTTTTTTTTTACGCAGAACGATGAAGACGATGCTGAGGATTTCCCTTATGATCTACTTACTCTATTCCGACATTGACCAGACCCGACAGATGCAGACACCTGCGCTATGGGTCAGGAAATGTCAGCAAAAGTCTCAGAGAGGCATCCATCACGTTGATAGAATTCCACTGTATGGTCCCAGGTTTTCCAGTTGAGCCAATGCAAACTCAGCTCTGGATAGGAGCCGGCCAGGGCAGACAAATCCCTGACGTAAATGGATCTGATAGGAATCGAACAAAGGACCTCCCAGCCGGGAGCCAGCGACGCGAACCGATTCGCCACGGCGACTGGTGACCAACCCATTTTGACAGGGAAACAAAAATATTCGCAAGCAGGAAAATAGTAGGAAAAATATAAGGATGTCGGTTTGTTGCTAATGTAGCGACTTACCCAGGCAATATGAAGTTATACGACACAGTATAGAGTAACTCGATAAACTACAATGCTATACAATTCAATGAAACGCAGCAGGATGCTCTGAAAAGAAAAGAAAATGACAATGAAGGTGCCAAAAAAAAATAATAAAAGGCCCAGACGGGAAGCGGATGTTAGAACGACAACAACAAACAAACGATGCCAGCAACGGAAAAAAGCCACCGGCCTGAATGCTTGTTCAAGCGAGCGCCCAGAGCCCGGGAGAAGCCCGAGAGCGCTTACAAAGCTATTTAACGTTGAAGAGGCCAGTTGCCGAGCCGGGTAATCAGATTCATTAATTTGATTAAACGTGCGTCTCACCTGTGTCTTCTTCCACAGGCACGTGGGCCTCCTGGGACCGCCAGGTTTCTAATTTGACAGCCTGTTAACACGCCCGACTTGTTACGTTCCCCTGAGAGAGAGAGAGAGGGGGGGGGGAGGGAAAGAAAAAGGGGGAGAGACAGAGATAATAACAGAAAGACACAGTGACACAGACAGAGAGACACAGACAGAGTGACAAGAGAAAGACAGACAAACAGAGATGATCGAGAGAGAGAGAGAGAGAGACAGACAGACAGACAGACAGACAGACAGACAAACAGAGCGATTGAGAGAGAGACAGACAGACAGAGCAAGAGAGAAAGCGAGAGAGAGAAAGAGCAGGCGACAGACAGACAGAGCAATCGAGAGAAAGTTAGGCAAGCAGACGGACAGAGAGACAGACAGACAGAGCGGAGTGACAGAGGCAGACAGACGAGCAGACAGAGAGAGAGAGAGAGAGGGGGGGGGGGGGAGAAAGGCAGAGACAGAGAGCAGGCAGACAGACTGACGCAGCAATCGAGAGAGAGAGAGAGAGGTTATTAATTGCACCGTCTTTCTTCTCCCGTCCTTTCTTCCATTTTTGTACTCCCAGTTCTTATAGAACAGGGAGTACTTTAGAATGGGAACGAAGAAATGCTCTGTGTGTGTGTGTGTGTGTGTGTGTGTGTGTGCGTGTGTGTGTGTGTGTGTGTGTGTGTGTGTGTGTGTGTCCGTGGTCAAAATGTGTTCCACTCGCTCCAGACAAACCTACTGGGCCGATCTTTCTGAAAATTTGTAGGTATGTTCATTATGGGTCATGGATGATGCCCGATGTTTTAGTTAACCGCTATAGCCGTTACTAACGGCTGTAACGGCCTGTAACGGTTTTTCTTCTTTACGGAATATCTCAGAAAGTACTTGGCCGATCTTTGTAAAAATGAGCAGGTACGTACATTATGGGTCACGGATGATGCCCGATATTTTAGTTTACCCCGTTATAGCCGTTACTAACGGCTGTAACGGCCTGTAACGGTTTTTCTTCTTTATGGAATATCTGAGAAAGTACTTGGCCGATCTTTCTGAAAATTTGTAGGTATGTTCATTATGGGTCACGAATAATGCCCGGTGTTTTAGTTTACCGTTATAACCGTTACTAACGGCTGTAACGGCCTGTAACGGTTTTTCTTCTTTATGGAATATCTCAGGAAGTACTTGGCCGACCTTTATGAAAATTAGCAGGTATGTTCATTATGGGTCACGGATGATGCCTGATGTTTTAGTTTGCCCCGTTATAGCCGTTACTAACGGTTGTAATGGCCTGTAACGGTTTTTCTTCTTTATGGAATATCTCAGAAAGTACTTGGCCAATTTATAAGCGGTTTGGATGATCTTGTGAGAAATCGGAGCCTCTGTCCATATGTAAGTGATGTAATGCTGAAAATGGATTAAACAACCGTTAAAAACCGTTATTCTGCCGTTATTTCTTATATATAGGTGGATTTTAATGAAATTTGGTATAGAGAAAGGTTATCACACACAAATGGCCCTTCTATATAGTGTTTCAAAATTTGACCGTTAAAAACTGTTATTCTTGACATATTGTCCGATTTGGATGAAATTTGATATGTAAACAGGCTTTAGCCCAGTGAGGACTAAAATACCAATTTCATAAGTGTATATCGGTTATATAACCGTTAAACCGTTATTTTTCGTTATTTTTCATATATTGGTGTGTTTTAATGAAATTTTGTATATAGAAAGGTTATCACACACAAATGGCACTTCCATGTAGTGTTTCAAAATCTGACCGTTAAAAACAGTTATTCTTGACATATTGTCCGATTTGGATGAAATTTGGTATGTACACAGGCTTTAGCCCAGTGAGGACTAAAATACCAGTTTCAAAAGTGTACATCGGTTAAATAACCGTTAAAACCGTTATTTTGCCTTTATTTCTTATCACACAAAGCACTTGGCCGATTTACAAGCGGTTTGGAAAACTGGGAGTACGTTTATATGCTTCGCATCTTGTTTTCTTTCAGTCTGTCTGTGTTCGAGTCTCTCTCCTCTTTCATTCTCTTTCTTGCTCTTTTTTTCTCATTTCTTTAGTGTGGTGTGTGCTGTTGTGTGTGTTGTGTGTGTGTGTGTGTGTGTGTGTGTGTGTGTGTGTGTGTGTGTGTCAATTGAATCGGGGGTGGAGAGTGAATGGTTCTGTGCTCTTAGTACGCTAGGAAAGAGAACATGGGACAGACGTAAGGAGACAGAAGAGAAGCGGAACAGACCTGTTTGTTCCAACAGAAAACTGGTTGAGAACACCCTGAAATGGCACAAAGGAATGTCTGCAGGGCAAACTACCGAAACTACAAATGTTTTCAAAGAAGCATTTGATGCACCTGCGTCTCTACAAAAGCACAGAGAGAGAGAGAAAGAAAGAGAGAGAGAGAGAGAGAAACGTGCACGCGTACTCGACCATTAAGCCGAGGAAATCCGAAAAGGCGAAAGGCCTTGTTGGTCTTGAGGAAGTTTGCAGTTTGGCATACTCTCGCAGACACACACACACACACACACACACACACACACACACACACACACAACACACACACACACACACACACACACACACACCACAGTGTGTGTGTGTGTGTGTATGGGCGCGTGTGTGTATGTGTAAGTGCATGTGTGTGTGCGCGCGCGCGCGAGTAGAGAGAAAAAGAGAGAGACTTTCACACAGGACACATGTATCACAAACATAGATATTTTAGATTACCTTTTGTCTTTTTTACCTTCTTTCTGAGAGAGAGAGAGAGAGAGAAGGAGCAGGAAAGGAGAGAGAGAGAGAGAGAGAGAGAGAGAGCGATGAGGACGGGGTGGGGGGATTCGCGTTTACTCAGTCATGAAATCCAAGAGGTGAACAGCCGTATTGGTAGTAGCTCATCGCGCAGAAGTTTAGACAGTTTGATGAATCGCATTGCCCAACACTTACAGATGCATGGCAGCCTTTTTCTCTTTTTTGTACAAAGTAGCTGTCTTCTGTTATGCACACATGGCATACTGCGATAAATGCCGTGAATAATCCGAAAACATTGCTCTGGTCATGTGTGTCTTGCAAAACAGGATCTTGGAAGGTGTTGTGGTACTGGAAGTCGTCGTATGAGCGCCTTTCAGTCTGGATCTCAACTACAAAGCTGTTTTGAAAGGGGCTTAGCAGGGGGTAAAATCTGAGCGATGAGGCAAAACAACAAATCGTAGACCTGCGTCATGATGGTCACAGTTGGAAACAAATGAATCGCATAGATAATCGTCAGTCTGCTAACATATCCGTATACAAACGATTTGCACTGGTGCGTTCAGAGGAATAATTGTGCAAAAAGGAACGCACCATCGAAGAAATGAGTGGCAACTGTTGAGGTCTGTCGGGCGAAATGAACTGACCATTTTTGAGAAGAAAAAAAAATTTGAATTCTAAAGATCGGGCGTGATTCGTCTTTCCGCCGTCGTGCTCGACAGTGTGTGATCTGCACAAGCACGTTCACTGGAGGGCCTGAGAAAAACCAGCAGCCGTTCAGGAAGCTTTCAGACAAATAAACAAGCAGCGTTTGGGAGTGGTCTGAAGAACATGGACTGTAACCGACAACTGAACAAAAACAAAAAAAGTGGTCTTCGGTGATGAACACCAGATGGATCTGGGCGATAACAAACTATTGTGTATGTGGAGATTTGCGGGAGAAGCGTACCCCCTCCCCCTCTCTTCCCTTCTCCCCCCTCCCTCCCCCATCTGTTCGAACGTGCACAAACAAGCTACGGTAACCGTGATGATTTAGGGTTGCGTCACCTGGTCTGATGTGGCGTGGCAGAAGGAAATCTTCTGCATGCTGAAAACTGCAAAGACATTGAAGAAGAACATCAATTGCCAGTGAACACCCGTTACTTTCCTGACAAAAAAGAGAGGTAACTTTTTCTGAAAACTCAAACTCAAGAGTTTAGGACCCATATCCTACGTCTTGGAAAACCAACAGGACGTTTGGAAATGTGTAGGACAAGCAGTGTCACGATACTACATAGAAGGGTTTCTTACTAATGATGTAGCTTAATTTGTTAGAAACAAAAGGTAGTTATTTCTGGCAAATTATAGAGAACTGAAATGGATGAAACACTTTTTCAAAGTGATATCCTGTAACAGATTTCAAACTCAGAAGAATCTCATCTTACTTTATTTACCAGCTAATGTCGACTGGTCTTTACCGTTGTGGCTTTTCTGCTCAGCTTGTGGCTATTCTCAAGTGTTCGACCAGGGATAAAGTTTGGTTTACTTGACTTCACGTACTCAACAACTTCATACTCTCTCTCTCTCTCTCTCTCTCTCTCTCTCTCTCTCCTCTCTCTCTCTCTCTCTCTCTCTCTCTCTCTTCGACGAAAGGGTTTGGAACAGGCCGTCAGAGTTAGTTCGTTCCCTTGATCGGCAAGTTGCTCGCACAGGGCCCGAGAGAAGCCCCACGAGAAAGCAGCAGACTGCATACACGGGACTTAAAATCAAGTCAGCGGTGTTTGTAAATCCATAAAAGCAGACAGTTGAACGCACTTGGTCATCAACATGGGCTGTTCGGTCCGATTCGCCGAAAACTGTAAGGAAGAGGTGCCGATTCGGTTGAAAACAATTGGGTCATTTTCATTAGTGTGTGTGTGTGTGTGTGTGTGTGTGTGTGTGTGTGTGTGTGTGTGTGTGTGTGTATACACGAATGTATACAAGTATGTATCTACATTTCTATCTATCCATCCACTTTCTGTCAGTTTATTTACTTTTCTATCCATTTATATTGATTTGTCTATCTACCTTTGTCTATTATCTATCTGTCTGTCTGTCTGTCTATCTCTCTCGCTCTCTCTCTCCCTCTCTCTCTCTCTCTCTCTCTCTCTCTCTCTGTATTTATCTGTTTTGTGTGTGTGTGTGTGTGTGTGTGTGCGCGCGCGCGCGCGCGCAGAAAACAGGATAAAAAAGAAAGAGAAAGCTTAGACAACCACAATGATCAGATTCATCTTCTTTCAGTTCATTACCCACCTAATTTTCAAGCAACATGAATGTTGGGTTCTTCGGTTCTTCAGACCAAATTTCAGAAAAACCAATCACTTCCGATACGATGTTACTGTCCCCCCCCCCCCCCACCCCTCGGAACCACAAATATGAACGACCTCTGATTAATAGTGGCTCCGTAAGCAGTTAATATCGTGTTACCATCCTCAGAGTGCGCGCAAAGCTGAATAGTCTCAGAGGCGCGGGCAACGGAGCCAATTAATGACTATGATTGACCATCCCGTCCGCCATGGCTGCACGTGAAACAGTCTCCTGAAGCAAGTGAGGAATTCAGCTGACCGTTCCGTCCACTATCATCGTGATGGGGGGCAGTGTAGCGCACCGACTGATGAATTCCATTGACCGTCCCTCCCACTATTGTCGTCCGATCCAATCACGCTGACTTACTGGATGATTCAGTACTCATGCGCTCGACTGTTCGGTACTGACTTGTTATCGTTTTCCGTGGGGGCAGGGAGAGGGGGGGGGGGAGAGAGAGAGAGAGAGAGAGAGAGAGAGAGAGAGATGTTTGATCTTGCCCTGCCTGAAGAAGACCGATAGGTCGAAGCACGTTGCTTTGGTGTCTTTGTCCCTTCATCTAACGGCTCAGAGCTTCAATTTATTTTCGTTTTGGCTTCCGCCTGCTCTCATCAAACTGACTATCACCTTTCACTGTGTTGTTCCTTGTATCTAAGTGTTTATGTTTTTGCCATTTATCCGTTCGGCGTCCTCGCGCATTGGGTGAGACATGTTTCTTATTTTGATCATTTATGAGTTACGTTCAGTAACCTGTTCGTTTGTATTGCTTTATCCCCTCTTCCCTTTTCTATCTTTCACGTTTGAAGTCTGTGGAATTTTGATGTTTCCCCCGTGATGTCGGACACAACCATAACATTGTAGGAGGTAGTTCTAGCTGCAAAGTGAGACGACTGCAGGCGGAAATCTAAACAAATCTTACATAAATGTTAGCGAACCGCAAAAAAAAAAAAAAAAAAAAAAAAAAAAAAAACGTGGACCCACAAATCACAAGACAAAACACGACGCGTTTCGACCTCTTAGGTCTTCTTCAGGCAAGATACAAAACAATTAGGACAACGAAAATGAACAAGCAGTCACTTATCTTCAGTCTTGCTCGTTCATTTTTGTTGTCCTAATTGTATCTTGCCCGAAGAAGACCTAAGAGGTCGAAACGCGTCGTGTTTTGTCTTGTAATTCTTTTGTCCACGTTTTTTTTACAGTTCGCTAACATTTATTGAAGAATTGTAGGAGGTGTTCAGTGTCAGACGCTATGGGTGGAGTACTACAGCCGCTGAAGATTGTGAACGTTGGAGTGTTCAAGATGAACGTGGACTTTGGTCGGGTGTAAGGAAATGGTCCTGCTTAAAAGACGGAGTTCATGATTTCTATCGCTGTCAGGGAAAATTTTTAACATCTGCATGTCAACATCGTTGTGTGTGTGTGTGTGTGTGTGTGTGTGTGTGTGCGTGCGTGCGTGCGTGCGTGCGTGCGTGTGTGTGCTGTTTCTTTTGATTGCCTTCTCCCAGTCCCATCCCCGTGACGTCATTGTCATCGTGATTTAGAATGTGTTCTACAGTGCCAGTGGTATGTCAGAATCATTGCCTGCACTTGTTTTTTCTTTCCCACCATGAATATAGTGGTTCCCAGTGCTTGCCTTGAGGAAGGCCAATAGACCGAGGCACATTATTTCAGCGTTTGTCGCATTCATCTGGCGACACGGTGCTTCAATATTTATTTGGACATATAGAATAGAGTCAGAGTGGGACAGAAAAGAGGAATCTCCTGACACAGAATATCCAAAGACGTAGATACGATACATATACCGAAAGACAGAGCGAGCCCCTCTTTTCTCCACTCCCACTCCCGTTTTCACCCTCTCTTACGACATCTTCGGGGGTGGGGATGGGGGAGAGGAAGAAAGCGTACAAATTTTCTAGATAACAGACAAATACACGCGCAGAAAAAAAAAAAGCTGACGGCAGTAGAGACAATAGCTGACGGCAGTAGAGACAACAGCTGACGGCAGTAGAGACAATAGTGACGGCAGTAGAGACAACAGCTGACGGCAGTAAGACAATAGCTGACGGCAGTAGAGACAACAGCTGACGGCAGTAGAGACAATAGCTGACGGCAGTAGAGACAACAGCTGACGGCAGTAGAGACAATAGCTGACGGCAGTAGAAACAATAGTGACGGCAGTAGAGACAATAGCTGACGGCAGTAGAGACAATAGCTGACGGCAGTAGAGACAATAACTGACGGCAGTAGAGACAATAGCTGCCGGCAGTAGAGACAATAGCTGACGGCAGTAGAGACAATAACTGACGGCAGTAGAGACAATAGCTGACGGCTGTAAAGAAAGAGACCGAAGAAGACAGACAAAGGGAGAAACAAAGAAGAGGAGATAGTTCGCGTTGAAGTTTCAGGAAATCGGGAAACGGTTTATACTGAAAGATCACCACGCATTTCCACAGGGTGAGCGAAACAGATGGGGCAGAGAGGGAAGGGGAGAGGGAGATGTGGAGAGATATTTGGAGAAATACAGAAAGGAGAAAAATGACGGGGGGGGGGGGGGGGGGGGGGGAGAGAGAGAGAACGGCAGACGCAGAGAGAGAAAAAACTAGACAGACGTTCAGAGGAAACGAGCCTAAGAGAGGGAAGGAGGAAAGGGTGAGGAAGACGGACGGACAGACAGAGGGATATGGGAGGAAAGCGAGATTTTGGATACAAGTGCATATACATGTTCCAGCCAAACCCAAGAAAGCCCATAGCTGTTGCAGAAAGTTGTTTACGTCTGAGAGGGCAAGCTCCCAAACCCAATAAGAGAGTGGACCAACCATGCCTCCGTCTGTTTAGTCTGCCATCACACGGGTGTATTGGGCCCATTGTGTTCTCATTTCGCCGTCTGATAGCTGTCATCTTGTTACGATGCCTGAAGAAATAGGGGGAGACGGGGCGAGGGAAAGGGGAAGGTACAGAGAGAGAGAGAGAGAGAGAGGGGGGGGTGCATGTGGAAGCGGGAGGGAGCAGATGCGAGGGGATACAATGGGGGAGAGAGAGAGGGGGGGGGGGATGGGGATGAGAGAGGGAGGTGGAGGGAGGGGGACGGGACAGAGGATGGGTGGGACAGAGACAACTCTGATCTGAGTGAGAAAGCGATTATACAGGGGGGAGGGGGGGGGGGGTGGATGGGGGCAAAGAGAGAGAGAAAAGAAAGTGAGAGAGCGAGAAGAAGAGAGAGGGAAAGTGAAAAAAAAATGGAGAGACAGACAGACAGAAGGAATGAACAATATTGCGGATCCTAGGATTGCGTAAAAGCTAGCAGCGTGTGTTATGCAAGGCCAGCGACCAAAGCAACTAAAAGATGGGATCAACCATCTCCTCTGCGTGTTTAGTCTGCAATCCCATGGATCTGTTGGACCCACTGTGTTCTCGTTTCACTGTCTGAGAGCTGCCATCACATCGTGATGCCTGAACAGGGCTCAGGCAAGGAGACAGACAGACAGGAGGGGGGAGGGGATAGATAGTACAAACTGACCGAGAGAAGAGAGATGGGGGACAGATGTGTAACAGAGAGAAAGAGTATGGAGGAGAAAGAGATATGGCACAGACAGAAAAAGGACAAAGAGTGAGAGAAGATTTGGCACAGGTAGACAGACAGAGAGAGAGAAAGAGATGAAAGAGATGTACACGGATAGACAGAGAGAACGGGGGGGGGGGGGATAAAAATATGGTACAGTCAGACAGAGAGCAAGGAGACGGAGGAAGAGAGGAGAAGGAGGAAGAGACAGGGAAAGATAGAAAGAGGAAAGAAAGAGGAAGATATATGCTGTAGACAGACCAAGGAAAGAGAGAGAGAAAGAGATTAGAACTCGTAGACAAAAAGAAAGAAGAAGGAGAAACGCGGATAGGTAATGGTGATTGAAATGGGGGAAAGACATGGCACAAACAGAGGAGAGAAGGGGGAGAAAAGGGTGAGTACAGATAGAGAGAAGGGTGAAGAGAAGAGAGAAAGGGGGAAACAGGAGGAGTACAGATAGAGAAACGTAATGATATGTGGTACAAATACAAAGGGGTGGGGAAAAGATATGATGTACATGAAGACAGACAGACAGTCAGACTGACTTGTTGAGAGACAGACGGGGGGGGGGGGGGGGGGGGGGGGGGGAAGGGAGAGAGAGAAATGAAGATTTTGACAGTTAGCTTTGCCTCGGAAAGGATTTCAGAAAAGGAGGGGGGGGGGGGGGGGGGGGGCACCGACACACAATTTTGATTTTTTTTTTTTTAGCGTCACAAGAATTACGAACAATGATTTCGTGTTCGTGAAATTGATTAAAGAATGAAAATGAATAAGAAAAAAAAATTCATCTCGGTAAACTCATACGCTCTTCAATTATCATGAACATCGTAAAAATAATCACAAAAGAATATGCATTATCTTCTGGTATAATGTCGACGCTTGCGGCCATCCACTCGATCATCTAGCATTAATCTATTTCGAAACATAATAAATCTGACAGTATTCTTGATTATCTGCTTTTGACAAAGAGGGAGAGAGAGGGGGGGAGGGGGAGGGAGAGACAGACAGACACACAGCAGACAGACACAGAGAGAGAGAGAGAGAGAGAGATGTTCAGGGCAGAGAGCGAGAGAGGATGTGCGCATGGACCGAGAGAGTTAGATGGGAAAAGAGAGACAGAGGGAGAAACAGAGAGAGAGAGAGAGAGAGAGACAGAGAAGCTGACTAAACTAGTCACCCGCTGGTCCAGGCGTAAAAGCAGGTCAAAGCGGAGAACGTTTACAAACCAATCAGTGTCTGAGCGGTCAGCGGTGGCAGCAGGTTAATAATAATTCAGAGGAAGAGTTCTCTCTCCTTGAGGGCTCCCTTGTCAGCCTGCCGTGCGGCCACTGTGGTGAAGACAGGGTTAACATTGGACCTGCCATCTTTCAGACGAGAGAGAGAGAGAGAGGGGGGGGGGAGAGGGAAGGGGAGAGAAAAAGTATGTGTATGGCTGTATGAGAAGAGGAGGAGGGGAGAGAGAGAGAGGAGAGGGTGGAAGGGAGAGGGAAGGGGAGAGAAAGTGTATGTGTATGGCTGTATGAGGGGGGGGGGGGAAGAGGAACAGAGAGAGAGAGAGGGTGGAAGGGAGAGGGAAGGGGAGAGAAAGTGTATGTGTATGGCTGTATGAGGGGGGGGGAGGGGACAGGAACGAGGAGAGAGAGGGTGGAAGGGAGAGGGAAGGGGAGAGAAAGTGTATGTGTATGGCTGTATGAGGGGGGGGGGAGAGGAACAGAGAGGAGAGGGGTGGGAAGGGAGGGAGAAAGTGTATGTGTATGGCTGTATGAGGGGGGGGGGGAAGAGGAACAGAGAGCGAGAGGGGTGGAAGGGAGAGGGAAGGGGAGAGAAAGTGTATGTGTATGGCTGTATGAGGGGGGGGGGGAAGAGGAACAGAGAGAGAGGGTGGAAGGGAGAGGGAAGGGGAGAGAAAGTGTATGTGTATGGCTGTATGAGGGGGGGGGGGGGGGAAGAGGAACAGAGAGGAGAGAGGGTGGAAGGGAGAGGGAAGGGGAGAGAAAGTGTATGTGTATGGCTGTATGAGGGGGGGGGGGAAGAGGAACAGAGAGGAGAGGGTGGAAGGGAGAGGGAAGGGGAGAGAAAGTGTATGTGTATGGCTGTATGAGGGGGGGGGGGGGGAGAGGAACAGAGAGCGAGAGGGTGGAAGGGAGAGGGAAGGGGAGAGAAAGTGTATGTGTATGGCTGTATGAGGGGGGGGGGGGGAGAGGAACAGAGAGAGAGAGAGAGAGGTGGAAGGGAGAGGGAAGGGAGAGAAAGTGTATGTGTATGGCTGTATGAGGGGGGGGGAGAGGAACAGAGAGAGAGAGAGAGGGTGGAAGGGAGAGGGAAGGAAGAATGTATGTGTATGGCTGTATGAGGGGGGGGGGGGGGAGAGGAACAGAGAGAGAGAGA
>CM065718.1:5956427-5958927 GCA_033310375.1 Conus canariensis | reverse complement strand
CCACACAGAGCGAGAGAGAGAGAGAGAGAGGCTTTTCCCCTCTGTTTCCCCTACTCCCGCACACCTAACAGCAATCTCTGCACATGCTCACCCTCTTGGTTGTAGTACTGTTGACTTAAAGCTTGCATGCACGTGAGGACGAATATCAAATGAGCGTCCTGAGCAGTCTCTGATGTCACCAGTGATGTACAATCGTCAGACACAATGTCTCATTTTATTTGGTGTATCCTGTTCTGCCTCTCTCACGGTATGACCTGCTGTCTATCAGTTAAGCAACAATATTATTTTTTACGGTGTGTGTGTGTGTGTGTGTGTGTGTGTGTGTGGTGTGTCTGTGTCTGTGTCTGTATGTGTGTATCTGTGTCTGTCTGTGTTGTAGCAGATTTTGTTATTGTAAAGTTTATTTGTTGGTTTGTTTGTGTTGTTGTTGTTGTTGTTGTTTGGTGGTTGTTTTTTTTTTTTTTTTTTTTTTTTTTTGGGGGGGGGGGGGATTTTTTCTGTTTTTTTCTCTTTTTTTTTTTTTCTCTTTTTTTTTTTTTGCTTGATTAGTCATCAACGGAAGCTCGGCTTAGCTGTATATGACTCGGTCAATCCAAAACAGGATGATAAAAGAAACGTAGAAAAAAAAACAAAGAAGAGAGAGAGAGAGAGAGAGAGAGAGAGAGAGAGAGAGAGAGAGAGAGAGAGACGAAACAAAATGAAACGAAGCGAAACGAAATTTTATTATACCCGGGCAGTGAGATAAGAAAATATGAATGCTTTTTTTTTCCACCCAGCCCTGGGGCAAAATGAAAAAAATAAAATCAACGTAAGTACATATAAGAGGAACAAACAAATGACAAAATCTTAACACAATGCAACAAACAGTTATGTAAACACCACTGACAATAAAACGCGATGAAAAGAAAAAAAACATGTGAACGTAGTGTAAAAGGAGAATGGCAAGGGAGACAAATGGGGCGGAGGAGTGGACTGGGGGTAAAGGGAGAGGGTAGCGTTCATCAATTATGTGTAGTGTCTATGACAAAGGGACATAACAGGGAGACAGACGAACCGACAGACAGAAGAGGGAAGGGGTAGGAGACAGACAAGCAGAGACACAAAGGCAGGATGATGATGATGATCAGTGAAGCTAACGGCGGGATACACGAAGCTACATGCTTGTTCGAGCATGAAACTGGGCCGCGAGACTGACGATGCGCGCCGAGTTAATCAACCTCCGAGGGGGCAGGGGGGAGAAGAAGGAGGCACTGAACCAGCTCATCAATTCGATTTACCGTTCTTCCCCTCCAACTGTGTCATCCCGATCACCCTGACTTATTAGGCCATTATATTGTCATCTTTTCCAGGGGCTTCAGGGGACCAGTGGGGGGGGGGGGGGTGACGGCAGAGAGGGAGGGAGGGGGAGGGAGGGAGGGGGCGGGAGGAAAAGGGAGGGAGACGCTAAGGATGAGGGGAGGAGGAAGAGGTGCAGAGAAAGAGTGAGTGAAGGAGATGACAATTGAGAGGGGGGTAGGATGCGGGGGGGAGGGGGGGGGGCAGATTGAATGGTATGGTGAAGAAAAGAAAGGAAGAGAGAGACAGAGAGGGGGGAGGGAGGTAGAATGAAGAGAGAGGGGAAGGGGGAGGGGGAGAGAGAAGAAGAGCGGAGTAGAGAGAGAGAGAGGGAGGAGGGAGAGAGAGAGAGGGAGGGGGGAGAGAGAGGGAGAGAGAGAGAGAGAGGAGAGAGAGAGAGATGAGGAGAAGGCGAGAGCATAGAAGAGAAAAGATAGAGGGAGGAGAGAGACAACAGACAGACAGACAGGAATTCAGATTTCAGATTTTCTATTCAGTAATGCCATTGGCCTGTTTGAAGGGGAGCATGCACAATCATACATACAATAATAAATTATTCGTTTTCAGGATTCAAAAACAAGCATGTAAGAGGTATATATTCCACGGATAGTAAAACTCTTTATACGAGTAGAAACAAAAATTCTTGATATCGCCATAGTCTTCTAGGACTATAAATTCAGTCTGAACAAGCCATGGTCGTGTGTGAAATTCCGTGGAAAAAAAATATTCGCCAATATCTTCAAGAACCAGCCAATAACGTTCAAGATGTATCTTGAATTCCCCACTTGTTTACACACTAGACGAAACCATTTTCTTCATGTTGTCTGTATCTACAGTAATGTGTTTGTACTTGACAAGGACCAGGTCTGATCTGAACAATAGGTCCTATCAAATACGTATCCAGATCAGTTTGTTGATAAAGGTTATAACGAATAACGGAACAATTTCTTTACAAAACATGTCTTTCCATGTTTTGAATATGATTATTCCTCATTTCCCTTCTATACTCGATGAGCCTTAGAGAGAGGGGGAGAGAGGGAGTCACGTACGCATATTCACACACACGCACACGCCACACACACACACACACACACACACACACACACACACATACTAACATACAAACACACACACACACACACACACGCACGCACGCACGTACGCA
>CM065718.1:5923927-5951427 GCA_033310375.1 Conus canariensis | reverse complement strand
AGTACAAAGTGTTATGTACATCCATCAATACAAAGCATTTTTCACACTCAACAATACGCAGCAATGTGTAACTCAATGACACATAGAAATGTGTACATTCAGTGATACACTGTTATGTGTACATTCTATAACATGTACAATGTACAACGCACAGCCATATGTACGTTGAACAATAATCAATAAAATGTTCACTGAGTATTATGCAAAACATACGTTCTCAACGAGGCACAGGAATGTGTATGCTCACCAAAACACGATAATGTGTCCATTCAACAACTTTCAACCATGTATTCGCTCAGCAGTGCATTGTAATGTGTACACTGAACAATACAGAGCAGTTTGTACAATCAGCAACACATCGCAATGTATACGGTCAACAGTATAGAGTGATACACTCGTATACTAACAATACACAGTGCTAATTACTCTGAACAGTGCATAGATATGTAAATGCTCCACTCAAAGCTATACACATAGCAGTATACAGTCTTATGTACACTCAATAATACATGACAGTATGTGTCCACAGCGACACATACCACTATGTACACAAGGCAGTGCACATCGGTACTCTTTTTTTCTCTTCTTTTTTTCCGTTCTTTCTCTCTTTCATTTTTCTCTGTGTTTCTTTTGTTTTGTCTTTCTGTGTGCTTTCTGTCTTTTGGTTTTCTTCCTTTGTTTTGTTTCCTTCTTACTTCCTTCCTTTCTCTTTCTCTCCCTTCGTTTCTTCCTTTTTCCCCTTTTTATTTCCTCTTTCCATTCTTCCCTCCTTCTGTTCTTCTCTTTTTCTTTCTTTTCTCTTTTTTGGTATTTATCTCCATTCCGTTTTGTTTTCTTCGTTCCAGCTCTTCTTACTCTCCTTCTTTCTTTCGTTTCTTCCTTTTTTCTTCTTCCTGTTCTTCTTTTTTCATTCCTTCTTCCTTTTTTCTGTTTCCCTTTCCTTCTTTCTTTTTTCTGTTTCCGTTTCCATCTTTCTTTTTTCGTTCTTTATTTCTTCCTGTCTTTTAATCTGGTTGAGGCCGTGCTATTGTTCAGTGAAATGCAGTGACCCCTTTATGATTTGTCGTGCAGGGTAACATTTTCTTCCTCAGCAAGATTCTGTACGTGATGTTGACACAGCTGCAGAGTCATCCAAACGAACCCAGCAGTTACAGGTCTGGAGGATATTTGTTGTGTGTGTGTGTGTGTGTGTGTGTGTGTGTGTGTGTGTGTGTGTGTGTGTGTGTGTGTGTGTGTGTTTTGGTGTGTGTGTATGTGTGTGTGTCTATGTGTGTGGTGGTGTGTGTGTGTATGTGTGTGTGTGTGTATGTGTGTGTGTATGTATGTATGTGTATGTGGGTGTGGGTGTGTGTGCTGCGTGCGCGGTATTGGAGCACAATTGGCATAGTTGCACGTGCATGTGTATGTGTGTGCGAGGGGGAGGGGAGGGCATACGTTTTCCTCATTATGTTACGTTTTTTGTCAATAGTTGAGGCGGAGGTATTAATGGTGACAGCGGATTATACAGAGATGACGAGAAGATGCAGCTGATGACGATCACACGGTTGTTGTCGATGGTCTTATCGTCTCCGACGACGAAATGTAGTCGACAGTCATAATGTCAAGAAAGATTAAGCTGTTGTTTTTGATGATGTTATTGTCCCTTACAAGGAGGTTGAAAAAGTGACGCCGACAATGATGATGATAGTGAATATCACATTCATAACGACGGGGTTGACGATGATGATGATGATGAAGATAGTGGCGATCCTAGTGATGATGATGATTATGACGACGACGACGAGAAAATAGACGACAAAATCGACGACGATAATGATGATGAGGGGAAGAGACACCATGTTGATGACGGTGATAATAACGACGTTATTGATGAAGATGATGATAATCAGGAGGAGGAGGAGCATGACAATCATGACGATGACGATGGTGATGATAACGATGATGATGATGACGATGATAATAATGACGACGATGACGATGATGAAGCTGACGATGACAAAGACGATGATGATGATGAAGATGACGATGATAACGATGATGACTGCAAACAGACGCGCGGCCAAGGCAGCGGCCATCCTGGTCCCCCTGTTCGGCCTTCAGGTGGTCCTGGTGATCGCCCGTCCCCAGCCTACCAACTACGTGTTTGAGATCTTCTCCAAGATCGTCACCAGCACGCAGGTCTGTCGCCCCTATGGCTGTTCCCCTTCACCAGTCTGTGTACGGCAGCATTGGTATATGTGTTACAGCCCGAAGTAGGACATTTGTTTTTAGGTTTGTCACAAAGTCACTGAATCTGTTGGTCGTTTCTTGAAGTGAAGAATTTGTTTTAGTCACATCTGGCAGTGACAGAAGATTTCTTCCGGATGTTTTAGATGCTGTCTAAAGTTATTATCGTCGGTTAAAATGTTAATGATTTTACAAGATTTATCTGTTTAAAGAAACCTCAGACAAGCTGTGAAATATGCTGTTTATATGTGTCAGTCACTTGGATCGATGTTTTCTCATGACTGATTGAAATCAGTGACTTTAGGATTTACAAAACTGACAAACACTCTCATGCACGCACACGCACACACACACACACACACACACACACACACACACAGAGGAAGGTCGGGAGGGGAAGGGGGGAGGGGTCAGTATGGTGCCGACCTACACTTTGGAACTGACAGTGATTGCCTGTGTTTGTCTCTGTGTGTGGACAGGGAGCCCTGGTGGCCATCGGGTTCTGCTACCTGAACGGAGAGGTCAGTATTGTACAGCTGTGCCTCTTCCTTCTGTCTGTCGGCGTGTCCATGAGGATGCAGGACACACTCTGGAAGCACAAATAGCTCAGCAGCGTTCGGGAAGTTCTGTGCTAGTAATTCCCCATTTTCTGTCAATGCCTTTGACTCGGCCTTTTTCTTTTTTTTTTCTTTTTGTTTTTCTTTTTGTTTTGTTTTGTTTGTATTTTTGTTTTTCCTTGCGATCGTCTACTGTTTTTTTAAGCTTTTGTTGTCCATGCCCCTGTCTTTTTGTTTTGAAAAGTCTTTTACACTTGTTCATGGTCGCAAAGTATGTCATGCCGCATGTCCGCTGTTTTGTAGTCTTCTGGCGACTAGGTAGTGCAAACTGAACGCATTGTCCAAGGTGGGCATTAGCTATTCATTCTGCAGTGTTTGCTCATGTGCTTTTGGGTTTGTTTTTTTTTTCTATCTTTTTGTTGCATTTGAATTTATGTTCCCCCCGTATTTCTTTTCACAACTTTTTAAACTTCTTCTATTGAGAAATCAGAGCAGAATAGCAGCACGGCGAGTATCTTCTCCACTCAAAGGATGTCAGCAGCTTACTTACCGCGTCACGCATTGTTTTTGTCGTTTGCTTCTTTCTAAGAATAGGACTTTTTTCAGAATATGACGTTTCAGGATGTGACGTTTTCAGAATATGACGTTTTCAGGATGTGACGTTTTCAGGATGTGACCCTTTCGTTGTATCCTATATGAGTCTGACAGCCCACAAAAAGCCCTTCGTGGTCGGCTGGGCGAAAAACATCAAACCTATTTTTAGACATGTAATCGCGTCGTCTCTGAACAGGTCATGCCAGCAATAAGGCTACCACCACCACCACCACCACCACCACCCCCCCCTCCGTTCTCTTGCTAATGACTCTTGCGCACCTGTCCACGTGAGCAAGCTGCATTTTTTTTTCTTAATTGTTAAATAGCTTAATACTGTCTTCG
The DNA here is from genome assembly GCA_033310375.1 of Conus canariensis. Taxonomy (NCBI): domain Eukaryota; kingdom Metazoa; phylum Mollusca; class Gastropoda; order Neogastropoda; family Conidae; genus Conus; species Conus canariensis. Next base: position 5,947,708 of record CM065718.1, on the reverse strand, counting down.
TGTGCATTTATTTGTTCTTACTCGTATGCTTGTATTTTCTTTAATGAGCAATCGCTGATTAGTAGTAGACTGGGGGGGGGGGGGGGGGGGGGGGAGTAACTGTGGACGCCGATTAGTGCGGTTCGGTTTGGTATGATTTGCGGGTAAATGCGCGTTTTCTTTTTTTCTTTTTTTTTGCCAACACTGTCATGACGAATGACAGTCAGCACAACTCAGTTTTCTGTTTCCAGGCAGCTCGCCAGAACATGATGACTCGAATCGAAACGAAAGTAAATGACACCGTTGACGAACTGAGAATATCACACTTTAAGCAGATGATGTCTGATGTGTTTGATTAAAGTCTGATGTTCTTAGTGTGATCTGTGTGATGTTTCACTATACAATGCATTATGGTTCTGCGCTTCAGTGGCGAGCTTAATTAAGACCCCTGTGTGCGGCGCACATGGCGGAGTTATGGCGTGCTTGTCTGGGAAAATTAATGGGAACAACTCTGAAGGTAGTATCAGACACCTCCCTGAACAGCGGCTTCCTGTGATGTTTCTGAAGTCTTGGACAAGGTGTAGACTGAGCGTCATTCTGGGCTGACCAGAGGGCAGAGCTGGGTGGCGACTTGAAATGACTTTAATGCTGCAACAAACTGTCAGTGTGGTTAGACTGGATGCTAGCTGAATTCCTTCTTTTCTTTTCTTTTTTTCTCTCTTTCTCTATCTTTGTTTCTTTCTTTCGTTTGTCTCTCTCTCTCTCTCTCTCTCTCTCTCTCTCTCTCTCTCTCTCTCTCTCTCTCTCTCTCTCTTACCTTTCCTCGTTCCTTAAACTGTTTTCGGCCATTCCATATTTTCTTTTCTTTTTGTCTCCTGATTCACTTTTCCTTCGTAACACCTGGCTCGTTTGTTTGTATGCTTTTGCTTTCAAAGCTAATCATGCTTGATTTTTAATCAGTGCTTCAGATTAGTTTCTTGTAAGGATGACAATGTATATTGTCATATTTGTGTGTCATTTACGGCTCAAACTGCTTCTGTAATATGATTCACATGTACACATACCCACAGCATATGTTTTATACTGCCATTTTCATTTAGCAACAACAACAAAAAAAAGCATCTTTCATCGGAGTTAAATCCCATACAGGATAGAGTCACGATCGTAGCAGGAATTCTGTGCGCCATTTTGAACAGAAACCAACCAGTTTTTCCCGCCGTATTGTTTTCTTTGCTATTCTTCATTTGTTGGTCGGCAGGTTGGTTGGTTGGTATGTTTCTTTCGTCCTTCCTTCCTTCCTTCCATCCTTTCTTCCTGCCTTCCTTCCCTTCCTTCCTTTCTTCCTTCCTTCCTTCCTTCCTTCCTTCCATCCTTTCTTCTCTTCTTTTCTTTTTCTTCCTCTCTCTTGTCCATTCTGATGAATCTAACCGCCGTGTTGTGCTGTGTTGGTTTACAGTGTGTCCGTGCCCGTCAGTACTCGCGTCCTAATAGGTCAGAGTTCTTCTGCTGTTCGGGTGGGGGGCTCTTTCTTTTTATTTGTTTGCTCCGTTCTTTTTTCTTTTTCTTATTCACTTACGCATTATTTATAATATTATTCGTTTCTTCCCGTATTCCGCCATTCATTTATTTACCTGTTTGAAGAAAAATGATAATCGCTTTTCTAATCATTCATTGACACGTTTTGCTTTTTCTAAACACGCAAGTTCGTCTACACCCGTTTTTTTTTTTTTTCTTTCTTGTTTTGTTTTCTTCTCGTTCGCTCTGTCACTCGCCAACCTGTTCGTTCCTTCTTTGGTATGGGGTTAACCAGGTCGGCTGGTTCGGTTCCAATGTTATACATGTTTTACCCTTTCCTGTGCAATGCCACTTCTTCTCCGGTCCCGGTGTCTCCCCGCGCTCCTCTCCTTCCATGTGGTAGTCACTGTCTGGAAATGCTGGTAACGTCATCAGTCTGGAAACGGTTCTCTCGCTAAGTTACTCTGTCATGAACGAACGAACGAACGAACGAACGAACGAACGACGAATAGATAGATAGATAGATAGATAGATAGATAGATAGATAGATAGATAGATAGATAGACAGACAGACAGACAGACAGACAGACAGACAGACAGACAGATAAACAACAAGTTTTATATGTGTGTGTGTGTGTAAAACCCGTAGTTTTACCAGCCGGTTTACTTGTGTTCTCAATGTTTCGTGGCTTTTTTTTTTAATGGAGAAAAAAAAATGGAAATGTTCGCTGACATTATAATTCTGCTTTCCTTTCCTAGACGAAGACCCCCCACCCATCCCCCAAAGAACAGAAACGTTAAACAAGAAATAAAGAGCAACATGCCAAGCAATTCTTCGGTCCAGTTCTTTCTTTTACCTCTATACATAGAACGGACGGCAGGAAGGGAGCATCCAACAGAAGGGTGTGAAAAACTCACAGTTCCAGCCATCGGTTTCTTTGCTGATTGTATTTTGGTGGTTCTCAGTGGCCCTGAGACATTTCTGCATTTGGCCCTGCCTACTGAAGAAGGGCTTTAAAGCCCTGAAACACTGTATGGGCTAGGTCTTCTTCAGGATGAGGGCTTTCATCGGCCAGTGTGTTTGCTGTCCTTGTAGAGGCGCGGCATCGTACTGAAGGAAGCATCTAGTTTCGAAGGAAACTGGACGTTCCTCCTCAAGCTACCCTGAAGATCATAGGTACTTCTCTCCTTCTCTTGAGTTAAGGGCTGGTTCAATTCAGTTTGTTTTCTTAAACAAATTTCCTTTGACTTTGTTAAGTCTTTCCAAAGACTGGAGGATTTATCATTAAATTGACCGACACTTGTTTTCCTCTAGGAATGAGTGGTTCAATACACAGATAGATAGATAGATAGATAGACAGACAGACAGGGAGACAGACAGATATCTGATGAAACGTAACTAAACTTCGTGTACTTTTTTTTATTACAGGTGTAAATACTGTGCTTTACTGAATATAAGTGTGTTGTGTGTGTGTGTGTGTGTGTGTGTGTGTGTGTGTGTGTGTGTGTGTGTGTGTAGTAGATAGATAGATAGATACGGATCTGAACAAAAGTAACTGCACTTTGTGTACTTTACTGAAAACAGTAGATGTGTATGTTGGGATCTGAACAAAAGCACCTATTCTGTGTTTACTTAATCTGAATATGTATATGTGTGTACGTATGTCTGCACGGATCCGAAGAAAAGTACCTACACTTTGTGTACTCTACTGAACGCAGGTGTAACACGATCTGAAGAAAAGTACCTTATTGAACGCAGATTGGTATTTGTATGCATCTTACGCAGAGTGACTGTTCTCCGTGTAGACTTCAAAGCTGCTTTTGCTCCACCTTCAGTAAACGTGCACAGTCCCGAGGAACACGAGATCAGTCAGACATTGGTGTTTGCCAAAATACAAATAAAAGCAAACAAGAAGAAGTACATCAGCAACAACAACAACAGAACAGAGAGCACCAAAACGCTCATTTAACACACAGTACAAATCAGATAGCTGAATTTTCTACAACAGTAACAAGAACTTGTAACGTCACATACAACAGACATGAAAATTGTGCCAAACATTACTTCCTAGATAGTAGCCTGCATGAGAATGCTGTGTGTATCGCTTCATGTATTAGACTCACGTTACTTTGCGCGCTGTTCTGTGTGGTTCTTTTGCATTTTGCCTTTTGTTTTCTTCCACGCTTTGTTTCCATGATACTTGGTACATCCCATCCCCTCACGAGTAGTGTACAGTCCAGTCCATCGTTGACGAGCATCACTTTTTCTGAAACGGTCTTGGATGTCAGTAACGCGTGATCCGAGCTGTAGCTGATGGAGAGCCAAAATCCAATGGAACAGTATTCCTTCTTGGTTGGCGTGTCCTCGGCACATTTGACGCAGAGTCTCGCCGATGCCTGACGGCCACATCACTGGCAACGGAAAAGGTTGAATTCAACGGTCGGCTTAGCAGGCTTGTGTGGGACATTTTGCGTGGTTCCTCTTTGCTTGGTTGCTGTCTTCAGTTGGGCGTGTTTCTGTTGAGAGCGATCTCAGACGTGTGGAGATTGTTCGCTGTGTGGTGTCTTGGGTTATTGGGTGAGGTCAGTTGTCCCGACAGCTGAAGGATCCGTCCTTCGCCCATGCTCTGCTGGCTGGAAAAAAAAGTTCCAGCTCCGTGGCGTGAGTGGAGGAGGGCGAGGTTTGCTTCCTCCTCTCTTCACCTCTGCAGAGAGTTAGAGTGACGGGCCGTGTGCTAGTCTTTCGGAAGAGAAGATAAGCCCAAGAGAAACGAAACGCTCAAGTCTCGTGTGTTGCTATCAGGAACGTAACATGCCTCTAGATAGGCTTCCAGTGGCGTATTTTGTATCACACACACACACACACACACATACACATACACACACACACACACACACAACACACACCACACACACACACCAAACAAACACGTGTGTGTGTGTGGTTTGCCTGCGCCTACCCGCGTTCCAATTGTCTAATCTGACAATTTGTGAAAAGAGGTAGAACTAACGCTGTACCAAATCTCTCTCTCTCTCTCTCTCTCTCTCTCTCTCTCTCTCTCTCTCTCTCTCTCTCTCTCTCTCTCTCTCTCTTCTCTCTCTTCTCTCTCTCCTTCTCTCTCTCTCTCTCTCTCTCTCTCTCTCTCTCTCAAAAACCAAAAAAAAAGTCGTAAAATGTGACAAGCAGATTAAAGCCACATTCTCAACAACAAGAACAATTTGTGACAACAAAATAAAAAAAATCCACAGACTAATTGATGAACTTGTTTATGTGGCGATTTAAGCGTATATTGTTAAATTCGCTAAAAAGGGAAGTAACTGGGCAACCCATATGAACCAATCATGGCACTGAAATTCCTGGCCAATTATCCCCGTCTGATTGTGAACGCAAGTTTTGTGTGTGCGTCAGTGAATGGTAATTAATAATCGAAATCGGATTTCTGTATTTCGCGAATATCAAGCAAGGTTGATTAACGGCCAACTTGGTCAATTTTAATCGGAGCCTCGCTTATTGCTTTAAAAATGAAATTTAAAAAAAAAAAAAAAAAAAGGGTCTGATTGTGATCCGATTTGTTCAGTTGACGTTTAAAGGGAGATAAGCCAAATTAATTACGCCACATATCTTGGTAGCGTGGACGGAAACTTCACCGTGTTTGGATGCTAACGGCGTGTGTTTGATCTGGGGACCTTGCGCCTGTTTAATCATTTTCGGATCTAATCGAAATCGTTATTAATGCTTGGATGTCTGGGCAGATGAGCCGTGTGTCGCTGGTCTTCAGCCTCTCCGAATTCCACGGTTTCACGTTCTGATAATGAATCGCACAAGTCTCCTGTAATATTGAAGACGGTGATAAAAATGAAGTGACGAGAATGTTGTTGATGTTGACGTTGAAGATAATTATGATGATGTTGATCTGATGATGATGATGATATACGATGATGATGACGATGATGATGAAGTGATGAAAATGCTGTTGATGTTGATATTGAAGATAATCATGATTATGTTGATCTGATAATGCTGCTGCTGCTGCTGCTGCTGCTGCTGATGATGATGATGATATACGATGATGATGACGATGATGATGAAGTGATGAAAATGCTGTTGATGTTGATATTGAAGATAATCATGATTATGTTGATCTGATAATGATGATGCTGCTGCTGCTGCTGCTGCTGATGATGATGATGATGAAGTGATGAGAATGCTGTTGATGTTGATATTGAATATTATCATGATGATGTTGATCTGATGATGGTGATGATGATGATGGAGTGATGAGGATGTTGGTGATGCTAATTAATGACAATAATTATGACGATGATGTTGATAAGGATGATGATGGTAATGATGCTGATGATGGTGGTAATGACACAGGTGATGATGATAACTGCAAGAAACCATACCTCTGAAGTACAGAGCTTGAGTCACTGTGACTTCGTTTAAAACGTGTACTCTTTCCTGCCCTCACACGAGCACTTTTGCTGTGCGTTGAGTGATGTGAACTCCTATAACTCTCTCATTTTGCCGCCTACTGCAAGTGCAGTTTAATGCAAACTAACGTGAAGAATAAAATCTTATAATTTCGTACCTCTGATTCAATGTATCAGCATCAACATCTAGTGATGTACCCCTCTCTCTCTCTCTCTCTCTCTCTCTCTCTCTCTCTCTCTCTCTCTCTCTCTCTCTCTCTCTCTCTTGCCTTGCTTTTCCTACCTCATTGATTAAATAGATGACTACATTAAGCCATTTTAAAGAGTAAGACAAGTGTATATGTTCTTTCATGTATTGAGTAGCCTAATAACAGATTCAAACATCAGATGAAAGAACTCTTCAGTTATTCATCCATCCATCCGTCCGTCCATATGTCCGATCATCTATGCGTTATTCATCCGCAAAACCATTCATGAGTCCATCATCCATCCATCCATCCATCAATCCACAGGCCCACCTATCCATTCATCACCAATCCATCTTCAATCCATTCATTCATCAATGCATCCACTCAGCAGCCAGCCATCCTTCCACCCATCCTTCAATACCATCCACCATCCTAATCAATCACCCAATCCCACCATCCTTCAACTCCCATCCATCCCACCCATCCTTCAATCATCCTTCCACCCATCCTTCAATACACCCATCCACCATCCTTCAATCATCCATCCACCATCCTTCAATCATCCATCCACCCATCCTTCAATCATCCATCCACCATCCTTCAATCATCCATCCACCATCCTTCAGTCATCCATCCACCATCCTTCATCATCCATCCACCCATCCTTCAATCATCCATCCACCCATCCTTCAATCATCCTCATCACCCATTTCAATCCATCCCTCCACACCCAATCCTTCAATCATCCATCCACCATCCTTCATCATCCATCCACCATCCTTCAGTCATCCATCCACCCATCCTTCAATCATCCATCCACCCTCCTTCAATCAATCATCCATCCCACCATCCTTCAATCATCCATCCACCATCCTTCAATCATCCATCCACCATCCTTCAATCATCCATCCACCCACCCTTCAATCATCCATCCACCCACCCTTCAGTCATCCATCCACCCATCCTTCATCATCCATCCACCATCCTTCATCATCCATCCACCATCCTTCAATCATCCATCCACCACTCATCAATCCATCCACCACTATCCTTCAATCATCCATCCACCATCCTTCAATCATCCATCCACCCATCCTTCAATCATCCTTCCACTCATCCTTCAATCATCCTTCCACTCATCTTTCAATCATCCATCCACCATCCTTCAATCATCCATCCACCATCCTTCAATCATCCATCCACCATCCGTCAATCATCCATCCACCATCCTTCAGTCATCCATCCAACATCCTTCAATCATCCATCCACCATCCTTCATCATCCATCCACCATCCTTCAATCATCCATCCACCATCCTTCAATCATCCATCCACCATCCTTCATCATCCATCCACCCATCCTTCAATCATCCATCCACCATCCTTCAATCATCCATCCACCCATCCTTCAGTCATCCATCCACCATCCTTCAATCATCCATCCACCCATCCTTCAGTCATCCATCCACCCATCCTTCAATCCACCATCCTTCATCATCCATCCACCCATCCTTTAATCATCCATCCTTCAATCATCCATCCACCATCCTTCAATCATCCATCCACCATCCTTCAATCATCCATCCACCTATCCTTCAGTCATCCATCCACCATCCTTCAATCATCCATCCACCCATCCTTCAATCATCCATCCACCCATCCTTCAGTCATCCATCTACCCATCCTTCAATCATCCATCCACCATCCTTCAATCATCCATCCACCTATCCTTCAATCATCCATCCACCATCCTTCAATCATCCATCCACCATCCTTCAAATATCCATCCACCCATCCGTCCATCCACTCATCTCTAAACACCCCTAACCCCTATTCATCCATCCATTCATTCATTCATCAATCTCTCCTCCCCCCCCCCCCCCTCAATCCATCTACCCCCCACCTATCAATTCCTCTTCCATCCATGCCCCATCTGACCATCTATCCATTTATCTATCAATCCCCCAATACATCTGATCCCCTTCCATCCATCCTCCATCCATCTATCAGCCTCGCCTCCATCAATATGTCACCATTCATCTATCCTGTATCCATCCATCCATACATTCACCTCTCACCCCTATCCATCTATTCCCATCCATCCATCCCCATTCATCCATACCTCATCCATCCACCCCCTCTCCCATCTATCCATCCATCCATCTGTATCCATCCATACATACATTCATCTTCCTCCCCCCTCCCTATCCATCAATCCTCCTCTATTCATCCCACATTCATCCATACCTCATCCATCCACCTCCTCCCCCATCTATCCATCCATCCATCCATCCATCCATCCAACCAACTCTCTCTCAGAACCCCTTTCCCCTGTCGTTGCTGCAGGTGCTGACGGTGATCCACAACGCCCTGCCCCGCTCCATGCGGCCCCGCAGACTGCTGCGCTCTGACCAGCGTAGCACCGTCTCCACCCAGTTCACCACCGAGGGCTCCCGCGTCCACCAGCAGCACCCCAGGGCCTCCTCGGCCCAGGGGCCTAGCAGCCCGTACGGAGGCACGCCGAGCGGCGGGGCGGGGGCGGGCTACATCCCTCTGTCCACGCTGGGCGACGAGGCCCAGAGCAAAGGCAACGGGGAGCTGGAGAAGCTCCGCAACGGGAACGTGTAACGGCCAGCCCCGCGGGGTGTATGTGTGTATGTGCCTCGTCATAGGGGACGTCACATCTGCCCAAGATTCCCCTGTCTGTGTACTCTGTGTGGCTCCGGAGGCAACGCTGCCGTGTTCTGTGTGTGGGTCACGTGTGTACGTGCGTGTGAGCGCGACCGAGGTAGTTTGGGTTTTTGTTGTTGTTGTTGTTGTTGGCAACAACTGAGTGATTGGAGGTAAAGTAGATTTTCATCGTTTTTTTTGTTTTATTATGTTATTATTATCATCGTTATTATTTACTATTATTTTTCTTCTTTTTTTTGTATCCTGTCCAAGTGGACTGGAAGGTGGAAAGACAAATCCAGCACGTGCAGCAGAGCGAAGAAGACAGCTACATCTCCAGTTCTGGGAAACACAGGAACTAGACTGATGAGGAAAAGACACACACACACACACACACACACACACACACACACACACACACACACACACACACACACACACGAAGAAAGAAACGTGTGCTGAACGGTGGCAGGGAAGGCAGGAGGTGGTGGTGATGATGGGGGTATACCTCGTGTGTGTGAATGTGAGGTGATACTAGTTTGTGCTTGGCTTTCTGTAGTTGTCGTACTGACCAGCTGAGCGCATTGGAACCGCCACATTTAGCAACTGTCACACTGTGGTAGTGAAGTGAAATCAGCACTGTGCTTCGCCTTGTTTCTTTGGCACTTGTCAGCCGAGTGTTTGGGACGTCATCACACTTGGTAAACATTTTTGGCTGTGAGGTGAGGTTAAGCTTGTGTTATACTCTGTGTATTCGTTCTCACAGACTGAGAGCGTGGACATTGTCATATTCAGACCATGGGTCATTATGACTAAGGTGACAAGACGAGTTGGTTGCTCATATGGTTCACTAGTGGATATGAGGACATGGAATTTGGCTTTTTTCACGAGCTTTTTCCCCACTTGTAAGAAAAAGCCTGCGAGTTTGCCGTCAAGAAACGAAGAACATATTATTGCAGGCAACGAAAAGACGAAGTCGGGACATATTCGGACTGGATGCACGCGTTTTAAAACATTTTTACAGTGTGAAACGTATTTACGTGGAGGAAATCTCCTGTGTAACAATATGTGGCAGAGTGTGTGACATCATCATCATCATCATCCGTTGACTGCAGGTCGCACTGTCGCCGTGACAGACACCTGCCCCGTGAACCGTAGAAAAAGCTGCTGGCAGCGACAGCTCAACAGCTCTTTGCTTTGGCTGTGGTGACGTTGCTGTTTGACAGCATAATCACTATGGTGACCCCAGGGACTTTGGCGATCATACAGCACATTACTTTTGACGATCACGACTTCGACGCGGGGTTGAGAACGGTGCATGCCCATCATTCGGCAACAGAATACAGCGCACATAACTTTTCCATCAAACTGAAGGTACATGGAAGTTAAAATGAATAAGCCTGCTTTGCAAAGGATATGCTCGTATGAACAGATCGCAGACTCTTTCCATTGCACCTCGTCTTACTCTCCGTCTGGCTCGCTCACTCTCTTTCCACCTTGGGAAGGGACGTGAGTTTGGACTTAAAATCGAAAGGAGATTGTTCTTGCATGCTTACAACTATTTCTTTGGCGTCCGTCGTGAACGTCGACCTTGATACTGTAGAATGAACTGTCACGAAAGAGATACACAGCGTTAACAGCCGCCATTTTGCATAAGAAGAAATCATACTCCGAGCCTCGCTTTAGAGCTGGGAGCCACTTTGCACAGTGGGTATAATTTTGTCCGTGCCGCTGTCGTAGCCGCCGAACAGCTGCCAGCAGCTTTCTCTGTGATACACACGCAGTGGTGAATCTCCGCAGTTCTCTGTTCTAAGACGAGGACAACAGAGCCGAGTTCATGTGTTCACGTTGTCTGTGTTCCACGTTCTGTTCGTCTCTGCAGCGTCTATCCTCCACTGTGCCCTGTGAGGTGGTCTTGGACAGACAGTCAGGATAGTGTACGTATCTGTACCAGGCAAGCCTACGACGCCTGAATAGCACTTCGAGCACCGCTTCCCGTCTGCCGCTGGAACCATAGAATTGGCACGCTGCCTGGCGTGATTATCATCTGTCTTAGTCCACTGGATTAGATGCAAAGAAGCCGTCCACAGCACGTGACACCGAACGCCTCGACGTCATGCTCCACGTGGCGTTAAAGTCCAGCTCTGGAGCGGTGCAGGAGATGGAGGCAGAGCGGCACCAGTTGTTGACGGAGCGTTGTCTTCAACGGGAAGCTGATGGGGCTCGTTCCACAGGTGGCGGTGGGATCTTGCCTTGACAGACACAGAGAGGTCCAGCTTCCTTTGGATCTGTTAAACAGAGCTGTCCATCTTGCTCAACGTGGACCAAAGATACCGGAAGTGGTCCACTTGTCTCAGTGTCTATCCGTTCATCGTGATGTTAACTGCTGCTTTGTGTTGAGAACGGTTGTTCACCGAGGTTTAGATTGTTTGTGAGTTGATTTCCGTCGTGTCTTTTTTTTCCCTTGTTTTCTCCAATACAATACTGACTTCAAGAGGTTTATCTTATCGGCAAAATGCATATTGAATAGGGACTGCCTTTCTATTGATATGTAAGGCCTGAAACGCAGAACCGTCTCCTGCATTATGTTCTCTAGATAGATGTGAAGAGAATGAGGGAAAAGACCTAGGCTAGAGTTTTTCAAACAGGTCCCTAAATTTGCTGTTCAGTAGAAATGTTGCTACTTTTGTCTGTATAGAATGTCATCATTACCTGGGTGAGGTTGTTGTCCAGATTAGAACTACTCATGAAGTGCCTCAAAACTTCATTCTAGGCACGGGTCAAACGCTTTCTTTTAAGTCAGTGAAGTCGCAGTACAGGTAATGCTGGTTTTGGCAGTTCTTGACAGATCTAGTTGCAAAGCGAGAGGACTGCAGGCGGAAATCCAAACAAATCTTAAATAAATGTTAGCGAACCGCCCAGAGAACGTGGACAAACGAGTCACAAGACGAAACACAACTAGTTTCGACCTCTTAGGTCTTCATCAGGTGAGACATTAACGAATAAAACAATGAAAATTCACTTAGCTTTGATCGCTTCAGATCACTTGGTAGGGTTCAGCGCAAGGAAGAAGGCGTTCCTTGTCCACGCCTTCTTCCTTGCGCTGAACCCTACCAAGTGATCTGAAGCGATCAAAGCTAAGTGAATTTTCATTGTTTTATTCGTTAATGTCTCACCTGATGAAGACCTAAGAGGTCGAAACTAGTTGTGTTTCGTCTTGTGACTCGTTTGTCCACGTTCTCTGGGCGGTTCGCTAACATTTATTTAAGATTAGTTCTTGACAGTCAAGAGTCTGGTGTTGAAGATCAGTTTGCCTGTCGTCCCATTCAGCCTGTTCAGAATCTCTGAGATCACTCTGCCAGGAAAGCTGACTGGCTGACCTGTACTTCGATCGTTTCCGGATTTCCTAAATTTCTGGCACCGTACAGAGATATAAACGGGAATTCTCTAAATTCTTTTGGACAGTATTTTCACCAGATTCTCTGAGAGATAGTTGTCACTGCCAGCGTGGGCTCTTCCCCTCAATACTTGACTTCTTTACCAAACATCAGTGATGTTGGGTGTTTGCTTGGAATTCTTATGGACAATTCTACATGTCATTAGACTATACCGGGAAAAAAACTGATCGTTTGTTATGTATTGTGTGACATTGAAGTTTTCGTCTATAGTCAATTCCAAGCATATTCATTGAACGCTTTAGTCCTCAGACTGTTCACACTCACGTGACAAGTCTGTAAATTTCTTTCACTTTGTACAAGAGGAAATGTGTTTGTGCTGTAGGTCTGATGATAGCTAATGTTTGATGCTTCACGGTGCTCTGGTCAGTGGGCTTTTAGTAGCATTTTCAATTCTTCGAAAGGAATAAAAGCAGTATGACTGCTTCCTGTATTTTGAGTCCTGTCGTTTAGATATCCAGAGATTGCTTTGCTTTTCCTGGTCTACAGTCAGTGAAGACTTTTAAAGGACGATGGAGTCTCAGACGCTGGCTATTTGTAAATAACAAAGTAGACTCAGATTGCATCTCATTGTGGACTGTTGTTACATGGTACGAACTGTAAATATTCGACAAAACGAAGCTTGTTCCGAGTCTTCGACTCCTTGAGGGAAACATTCGGTAGAAAATCACCTTTCCTTTCGCATAATGTTGTGGGTTTGTGAACTTCAGAATAAGTTTAATGAGTGAATGAAAGAAAGAAAGAAATATGAAAAAGCAGAAACCTTGAGCACATCGTGGTCGCCTATTTAGGAATGGCAGTTCTGAGCCGCAGATGCCCTAATACCTGCAGCCGGGCATGAGAATCAGATCACGACAGTGCAGCGTCGTCAACGAGATGTCAGAGGCTGCCGTTGAAGGAAGTGACGACGGGCAAAGAACTACTACCAGCACAAGAAGACATTAGAATGTTATCTTTAAAAAACGGAGAGAGAGGGGGGGGAGGAGAGAGAGAGAGTGTGTGTGTGTGTGGTGTGTGTGTGTGTGTGTGTGTGTGTGTGTGTGTGTGTGTGTGTGTGTGTTCCGGATTTATGGTTACGGTGATTTTGGAAGTCTGCAGATTATTATGATTGTGTAACGTGTGTGTGTGTGTGTGTGTGTGTGTGTGTGTGTGTGTGTGTGTGTGTGTGTGTGTGTTGAATCCAGGAGTTTGCTAACTGAAGTGCTCCGCCTATATACTGACGGCTGTTGGAGGGAAGAGGATTTTATTTCGGGGGTGGGATGGGGTGTAGGGGTGGAGAATTGGAGGTGGGGGGAGTGATGTCGGGGGTGGGATTTAATGGTGCGGATCTAATTTTGAAGGCAACAACAACAACAACAACAAACCCCAGCGTCAGGATTAACAATCATGGTAGCATCGGAACTCTGTGTGTGTGTGGGGGGGGGGGGGGGGGGCGTGCGTGCGTGCGCGTGTGTGTGTGTGTGTGTGTGTGTATGTTGATTCATCTGTATATGTGTATGCATACGCGCGGGCACAGTGTATGTGTGTGTTTGTGTGTGCGCGCGCGCGCGCGTGAGCGCATGAAATGATTTCCTACAAATCACTGGTGTCGCTTTATATTAGCTTAAATTCATTTTTCCAAAGCTATTGTAATCATACATTATTTTAGCCATTGCTGTATATTACAGTCCCTACACACACACACACACACAACACACACACACACACACACACACACACACACAAGCACACACGCACACACTTTTCAACTGATTAAATTACTTGTTTGTGCGGATAACAAATGTTCACAAGATAACATGATAACACCACGTAAAGAAAGGCACGTAAATAACTCCCTCTTTCAAACATACTGAAAACAACTGAGCAAAGACGTGCCGTCAAAGTTGCGGCAAATCCAGAAGAGGGCCATGACTCATTGACTCGTTCATGACCAGTGGGGCAGTGACACTGCACAGCAAGACTCACCACCTACGCAGCATTATTTCCCCAGCTCAAGCGATGGTTCCTGGAAGAGTGACAGCTCTTCGAAGAAAATGGACTTGCTATAGTCGACAATTATTTTGGTTTCTTTGGCACGAAGTTATTCATTTTGGGTTTACTTTGCTCAAAGTTAACACTGTTGCTTCAGAACTTGCTGTTGTTAATCTACAATTGTTTTGGCTTGTTTTGCACAAATTTGATTATGTTTTGTTTATTTTGCACAAAGTTGATTATTTTAGGTTTCTTTTGTACAAAGTTAAGAACTGTTGCTTCAGCACTTGCTGTAGTTAAATCTAGATTATTTTGGTTTGTTTTGCTCCAAATTAATTATTCTGGTTCATTTTGCGCAAAGCTTAGACAATTAATGCAGAAATTTTAAAAAGTCATTAGCTTTTAAAAAGAGAGTGACTGTAACATCAACTGGTTCTGCGAAATGCTACAGAATAGAGTGCGGAGTGGAAGATTAAAAAAAAAAACCTGATCGAATTGTGTGTGGGGTTTTTTTTTTTTTTTTTGCAAAATGGACAAACTTCGTAGTTCGATAGCTATGTGGTTTAGCCGGTGTTTTTTTTTTGGTTTTTTGTTTTGTTGTTGTTGTTGTTTTTTAACAAGAGTAAGTGATATTTCCTTCCGCTTTTCACATCGTTGATCTGTTTCAGCTCTAGCCATGCAAAAAGAAAAAAATCAGTAACTAAAGCTTGTTTTGTATGTTTGCTCGCACTATCGTTACGTACGCGAGTAAGTGTTGCCAATCAGCATTCTCATTACGAGAAGTAGTGGATATATAGATATATTTTCTGTGTAATGGTAGTACGTGTAGATTTGCATACAGCTGTATCCACAAATGCATCTAACACTGTGAACATCCATGCATTAAAGTTTTGTTTTCAACAAAAGCTGAAAACATCTTTGTTTTATACAAGCTTTGGACAGTCTTGTTCAAGGGGTAATTCCATTTGGAAAGCATTTGTGTACTGTTTTGTTTATTTGTTTGGTTTGGTTTTGTTTTTGAGACTGAATGTTTAATAGTTTGTAACTGTTAACTCATTGAACCCTGCGACCGACAAATTGTCGGCCGAGACACACCTCTTCTCAGCGCCTGCAGCCGGCAAATTATCAGTCGGCGACACCCACTTACTTTCACTTCTAATTACATTGATATTCATTAGGAAAGGGAGCTCACTCTATCGTACATTCCTTCCCTGTGATTTGGCGAGGTTCGAGCACTGTTTCTGAGCAGTTTTACGCGTGTTTTTTTCTTTGTTTTAGAAGCCAAAATGAGCACGATACACTGTTAGACAAGTCATAGATGAGATCGTCCTCGACGATGACTCCGATTTTGATCCCAAAGTGGCTGATTCAGAGTCGGAAGATGGTGAAACTTCTCAATTTTTGATCGCGAGTCCACATGTTGACGAAGCTGCCGAATGCCATGCAAATGATTGTGAGCATGCTTGACAACAAAAAGTAGGGCTTTTTAACCTAAACTTTTTTTTTTAATATCACAACAAAATATTCACAAGAGAGTCTGAAATTTTGACATAACATAACACATTTATCCATTAGCAAGTATGCACAATTTCAACAAGTTTCAATCAGTAGTTTTTGAGATATAGATGTTTTATTTGGGAAACAATAACTTTTGCTGTTAACTCCAAAAACCAACAGGCTGGGTGTGTCCTTCTCTAGTAAAATGGGCAGGGCGCATAGGGTTAATGCAAAAAAAAAAAAAAATGGAATGCCTTGTATTTAAATTCAACATGTGAGAATTTTCTTGAGATCTCTCTCTCTCTCTCTCTCTCTCTCGTAAGCGCGGGCACGAACACGCACGCACACACACACACACACACACACACACACACACACACACACACACACACACAGGTGCGCACGCACCCCCCACCCCCACCCCCATCCCCCATTGTGTGTAAACTTAGAAGAATCCTCTGAATGTTTAACATGACGAAGTATCTTTGTGGAGATGAACCTGAGCATGCTTCAGAGGCAGAGACAGTGAGCAAGTGAACATCACACACCAGGCGAGAGATAACGATCGAAAAAAACAAAACAAAAAAACAAAGGCACAGAAACAAACACGTGGATGGCATGGTCGGACAGGATGATGAAAGAAAGGGCCGAATAGCTCGTGGTGATAACATGCACACGCGACAAGCTACAAAGAAAATTGACCAATCTGGAAAAAAACAGTGTGATGTTTGAGAGATGTGATTGTGGTGTTCGTGCGATCAAAGAGGAAATGCCGCATCTGCTGATGATAAGACCAACGATGTCAGCGGAGAAGAAACTGATGCGTTTACGCCTCGACGCATCTGTTGACATTTGAAGCAAACAAATAAACAAAAACCAATGTGTAAAGAAAAGTATGAGTATTGTGTTGACTAGTGTATGAACGCACAAAACATCTGACAAACACGTTTTGGGATGATTATGTGTCGAAAATACAAAACATTATATATGTGGAGAACACGACGCTGATCATAATTATGTGGAAAATACGAAACTGATTATCTGTGGAGAACACGAAACTCATAATCTGTGAAGAACACGAGGTTGATTATATGTCAAGAACATGAAATTGATCATATGTGAAGAACACGAAATTGATTAAAGGTCAGGAACATGAAATTGATCATATGTGAAGAACACGAAATTGATTCAAGGTCAAGAACATGAAATTGATTATGTCAAGAACACGACACTGCATGACTGAATATTACTTTGGAGAGCAGGTGAATCTGACGTAAGAAAACCAGCAGGTGTCGCAAATCAAGAATGTTTACATGAAGTACATATCATAAACACGCTAGTGACTGCCTGAAGTTGAAATGGAGATCGCGTAACCAACAGTCAGGCTGTGTGTTGAAGTTGGAGGAGGAGACAGCTTTCAGATGTCTCAAAGAGAAAGTATGTTGATGTTCAATTCACATAGAGAACGTGCGGATGTTCTTTGCACACGGATCACAGAGAGACGGAGTAAATGTGATGCACTTCGTGTTGAGAACCATGACGCTGCGAATATCTCTCGTTTTTCAAACCAGAGAACGCTAGAATGGCTGAATACCGCAGCACGAAGGGCAGAAGACAGTTGTTACGGTGGAAAACTAACGGATATTTTACGTGGAAAGCACCGAACGAAAACACGTTGAGAACTAGATGCTGCGGACTACGGCATAACTGGACAAGTCAGCCGATGCAACTAAGATGGATGCTCAACAGACAGAGAACGAAGAAGATCACAATACGATTACAAATCCATACCGATCAACGATATCAGAACCATATAATGAATAATCTGCTAGCAAAACATGAATGTGAGAACTCTTGTCATGTGTGTGTTCGTATGTGTGGGACACATAATGTGCGGTTGTCATTGCACTAATAATGTACATCATGGTTAACACAGTTTGAGAACACGATACTGTAATGGAGAACGTATCATCAAGGTATTTGTGGAGAAAGTGAAGCACTTTGATTAAAAGATGTAATCGCTGAGCGGACAAAACTGGAAAAAAATATCACCAGCAGAAAATGAATGAACACGCTTCCACAGAGACCTTGGGTCATAAAGGAAGTGAAACTTTAAATCTTATACGGCGGAATATGTTCATGCAATGTGCTATGAGTCATGTATGAGATGATACTTTATGTATTAATGTAACGTTCGTTATGTGAACTGCCTTTTTTCCCCGTTATATTTCCCTCTCTGTGTCTGTCTGTCTCTGTCTGTGTCTCCTCTGTCTGTCTGTCTGTCTCTGTCTGTGTCTCCCTGCCTGCCTGTCTGTTTGTCTCTATCTGTGTCTCCCTGCCTGTCTGTCTCTGTCTGTGTCTCCCTGCCTGTCTGTCTGTTTGTCTCTGTCTGTGTCTCCCTGCCTGTCTGTCTCTGTCTGTGTCTCCTCTCTCTGTCTGTCTGTCTCTGTCTGTGTCTCCCTGCTCCCTGTCTGTTTGTCTCTATCTGTGTCTCCCTGCCTGTCTGTCTCTGTCTGTGTCTCCCTGCCTGTCTGTCTGTTTGTCTCTGTCTGTGTCTCCCTGCCTGTCTGTCTTGTCTGTGTCTCCTCTCTCTGTCTGTCTGTCTCTGTCTGTGTCTCCCTGCCTGTCTGTCTGTTTGTCTCTGTCTGTGTCTCCCTGCCTGTCTGTCTCTGTCTGTGTCTCCCTGCCTGCCTGTCTGTCTGTTTGTCTCTGTCTGTGTCTCCCTGCCTGTCTGTCTGTTTGTCTCTGTCTGTGTCTCCCTGCCTGTCTGTCTGTTTGTCTCTGTCTGTGTCTCCCTGCCTGTCTGTCTGTTTGTCTCTGTCTGTGTCTCCCTGCCTGTCTGTCTCTGTCTGTGTCTCCCTGCCTGTCTGTCTCTGTCTGTGTCTCCCTGCCTGTCTGTCTGTCTGTCTCTGTCTGTGTCTCCCTGCCTGTCTGTCTGTTTGTCTCTGTCTGTGTCTCCCTGCCTGTCTGTCTCTGTCTGTGTCTCCCTCCTTGTCTGTCTGTCTGTGTCTCCCCGTCTGCCTGTCTGTCTGTTTGTCTCTCTCTGTGTCTCCCTGCCCGCCTGTCTGTCCTTCCCCACCCTCTCTCTCTCTTTTTGTTTGTAAACGCGTGCGTGCGTATGTGCGCCTGCAGCTGTGTGTGTGTGTGTGTGTGTGTGTGTGTGTGTGTGTGTGTGTGTGTGGTGTGTGTGTGTGAATCCCAGCTCCCCACCTCTCTGTCTGTCTGTCTGTCTGTCTCTCTCTCTCTCTCTCTCTCTCTCTCTCTCTCTCTCTCTCTCTCTCCATGTGTTTGAGGGAGTGTGTGGGTGTATGTGTGTGTGGCGCGCGCGCGTGTGTGTGTGTGTGTGTGTGTACTCTTGCAGTTTAATGATTTGCAAATGTGGAAAATATAAAACGACGGGGAAACATCTGATCACACCATTAACGTACATTACCCCCAACTTTGTTTTCATAAAACGAACTAGCTTTTTGAGTTTCCGTCAATTTTCAAACTTGAAAGAACGTATGAAATCTTAATGTACCTACGTATTTTGTTTTTGTTTGTTTTTAAAGAATGTTGCTAGCTAGCAGTTTTACTCTGTTTTCACCAAAGAAATCATTTGAATACTTCATAATTCATTAAGGAATTGTTTGGTGCCAATTTTTCATTGAACACATGCCCGCCATTGTGCTGGACATGTGGTTTTGACAGCTAAATCCTCCCGCGTCCGGATGCCAGATTTTGATAGGTGTTGTCTTTCAAGCAATCGGATGTTACTTAGAGGGAGCCTTACGAAGTGCTTTCAGACGCTACGAGTTTTTCCCTACCTGTTCTGACTTGTCATTTTTACTCATTTTCGTACCTTCTTCCTTCTGTTCTCCACCTTTGTCTCACTTTCATGGCTCTTTCCTAACATTCAGGGGTAGACATTCCCAGATCAATTGAGATATCGTGGGGGGCAAGTAGATTTTTTTTTTTAATCCTACCTGTCCCCCTCAAATATTTCCCTCCCTGTGTCTAAAAGTAGCTACTGGTAAGTGATATGACAAGTCAACTGACATCATTCGTTACGTATGTGTTATAATGATAATGATAAATATATTTCAGATGATAAAAGGATGTAATTGTTTGGCACTCGAGTTAAGGGGAACAGACGGATGTTCGGAAATCTGCGAGGAAGGGAAATCTGTATTGGTGCTCGCGTTCAGCGAGAGAGACACTGCTGTTGTCACAGGACAGAGGGCATAGTTGAGCTGTTCAGTCCTATCTAGCTGAACAGTTCAATCAGAGAGAGATTCTGCCGTTCTCACAGGAGATATGACATCTGTGAGCTGTTCAGTCCTATCTAGCTTAACAGTCAATCAGAGAGAGACCCTGCCGTTCTCACAGGACAGATGACATCTGTGAGCTATTCAGTCCTATCATCTAGCTTAATTCACAGGTCAGTCAGAGAGAGAAAACGCCAAAACATGGGTATGAAACAGGGCGCCTGTCATCCTCCTCGTCCTTCCTTCCACCGCCTCGCTTCTTCCCTCCCGATCCTAGTTGAAAACAAGCAAACAAATAATCGTTTTTGCTATTCCGAGAGCGCCTCTGGGAGCAACGTCGGGTGGAGGGTGGACTGCGGGAGGGAGAGGGGTGTTAACAGGTTTGGACAGAATCGTCATTGAAGCACCTTTTTCACCAGTATTGAGGACGGTGTGCTGTGTATGTGTCGCAGTCTCCCATCCCTGCCACCGTCACGCTCTGTGCTCGGCATCTTTTTGAAGAGTTTTCTGTAACCTCGATTCCGGTCTCCACCCTCCTTTTTTATCAAGCGAACTTTTACTTGTTCGCTAAGCGAGCATTATTGATATACGCCCCCCACCCGCCCCACTTGCCCCTCCCCTTCCCTGTCATTACGCCGTGCCCCTGCCCACCCTTAACTTTAAAGCGCACCCGAACCCACCTACTACCTCTTCCAAAACAACACCCACCCACCCACCCTTTCCTCGGGTAATACATAGAATGTTATCATCATTTATACAGAAAGAAGGGTTCGAGGTGAATGGGATTGAAGAGACAGATAGCAAGGTAGGTAGGTAGATAGATAGGTATATAGATAGATAGACTGACAGACAGGCAGGCAGACGGTTAGATATCAGTCAAGAACTCCAAGGATGATATCAACTAAGGGACCAAACAACACAACACATACATTCCATCACTGTCTTGTTTCTAACATGGGGAAGGGGATGGGGAGGGGTGGAGAGGAAAGGATGCGAAAGAAGAGAGGCGAGCTAGAAAAGGGGGTGGGGTGGGGGTCGTCCTCGTCCTCGACCAAGTCGCCATCATCATTTGTCTCTACGACTGTGAATAGTCGCCACTCGTTCCTCACCTTTTGCTCACCTGTCTGACACAGGGGGTGGCTGCAGCGCCATGTTACTGTGTTCCAGAAGAACGAGCCGTTTTCCGAGCCTGCATGCGATGTCTCAGTGCCAGACTTTGGTTTAAGGCCCAGCTGCATCAGGCCAGACAAGCATTTCGGTCTGAGCAGAACCTGGAGGCCTGCCAGATGCAATAGTGTATGTTGTGTCAGGTTAAGGTTAAAGTCCCAAAGTTAGGGTAAGGTAACAGTCAAGTTGAGGTTAAAGTCCCTTAGTTATGTCAGGTTAAGGTTAAAGTCCCAAAGTTAGGGTAAGGTAACAGTCAAGTTGAGGTTAAAGTCCCTTAGCCTAATGCCTGTTGAGGCATCGAACTGAGCTCCGTCATGTCTCGGGCACGGCATCATAAAAGCGGAGCCCATCCCTCACGTCTTCTTCCTGCCGCCTTAACCTTCCCTGCGTGGAATCAGGGACCCGTTGATTGACATGTGGGCAGAAAGGGTTTGCTAGCCGTTAAAAAGAAATCCGACCCCATGATGAATTTGAACGTTAATTGGTCATCTCTGCCGTGGAGCACTCTTTGTGTTTGTGGGGAGGGGGGGGGAGGGGTCTAACTTCAGGCCGTATTTAGTTCTAGCAGGATTCGGGTAGACAGACAGCATGAAGGAAATGGCGTGACTGAAGAAAGCAGACCGTTGGTGTACTTGGACACGGTTTGGTCTCGGCTTTCAAAACGAATTCAAGGCAAAGGATTCTTTTTTTAAACTTCTACCCCGAAGTTTACCTATGCTAAGTTTAAAACGCTCGAGAAGTCGATCGGGATCCCAACCTTTTGTTATTGTGCAATGTTGACGTATTCGTGGTTGTGTTTGTAGGAAAGAAATGTGTGAGTGTAAGTGTGTGCGCGCGTGCGCATATGTGTGTGTGTGTGTGTGTGTGTGTGTGTGTGTGTGTGTGTGTGTGTGTGTGTGTGTGAAGGGAGTTGAAGGGAGAGTGTGGTAGGGGGTGTCAGAAAAAAAGTTGTTTTTTTTTCTTCCAGAAAATTGCAAGGGATATGACTTGCTCTTATCAATACACCAGAACCCCCCCCCCCCCCCCCCCCCCCCCCCCCACCACCGGACTCGTATACGCAGACATATATACACACCCCCCAGCAGACATTCATATCAGCACAGACGGGACGAACTTACCGTAATGACGCTGACATCACCTAACACACGAGTAGTAGGCACGTTAACAAAATGACAGGCAAAGTCACTCGGGCGACACATTACGAGCGGTCAGGCTTGAAGACGTAATGACCGAACAAAGCCTTAACGTACATGAAGAGAACAACTCAGTTGGATGCGTTCGCAGCTTGAGATCAATGCTGTATAGCTTTCGGTGAACAATGCGTTGTTTCTTTCCTTTTTTTTTTTTTTTTTGTTCGTTTTGGTTTGGTTTGTTTTTTCTCTCTTCATGCCGGTAATAGCCGTAGAGCTAAGTTGTCAGCGGAGTGTCCGCTGGAAATGAAAAAAAAAAAGAAAAACAGACATGAAGCAGACACTAGCAGCGACATAGAGATTGGGTGGATGTGCCCTCGTTTCGTTCAGAAACACAGACGAAAACATAGAGATGGAAGCTGCACTCTCTCTCTCTCTCTCTCTCTCTCTCTCTCTCTCTCTCTCTCACACACACACACACACACACACACACACACACACACACACACACACACACACACACACACACACACGCATGCATCCACGTACATACGCAATCGCAGAGAGAGAGACAGGCAGATCCACAGACAGGTAGACGGACAGACAGACAGATATATCGCGACTGCACGTTCGTGAAAAGATATCAAATGAAAAGTTCTATGACGTAAAATGCTACCCTCACATACCCGCACATGTACAGACACACGCACGCACACTCACACACGCGCGCGCGCACACACACACACACACGCACGCACACACACACACACACACACACACACACACACACACACAGAGATAGGTCGAGAGATAGGTAGATAGACCGGTAGGTAGATTCGAATACTCTCACTCTCTCTCTCTCTCTCTCTCTCTCTCTCTCTCTGTCTCTGTCTCTCTCTCCTCTCTTCGAAGTACATAACATGACAAATGAACGCAGACTTAAGAGACACAAACAGGTGCAGGGACCAATGACAGACACAAAATAAAGAAATGAATGACTGTTCACTTCATGCATGTGATTTATTGCACCGCCGACCACATGGAGGTCATAATTATTAGAACCGTCGGTGGCCGTTAATCGAACGACCCACAACATAAAGAGAATCTTTCTTCTTCTTCTTCTTTAAGAAATGCATCTACAGCGACAAACCTAAACCCTTCTAGTGCAGTCTGAACAAAGGTGGGTTGTGGTGTGACATTTGCTGTAACCGTTAGAAACTGTTAGAAAGAGATTTCACGGGAATATCATGCAGAGCGTTCCTTTCCCTGGACGATGAGCAAAGAATCGGTGGTCATGTCTGGGCCACAGAGAGAGGATTATAAGGGGAAGGGGGGGGGGGGAGGGTTGCTTGTTATGGGGGAGTATACCGGTATCAAAAGCGTGTAATAGCTGGATTTCCTGTTTTTCCCACGGGAAACGGACTGGATGTTGTTTTTTTCATCACGGGAAAAAACAAAAACAAATGCTAGGGAAACAAATTACTGTTATTACAATTCCAAGAAAAATAGTTATTACCTTCAAGAAAACA
>CM065718.1:5911427-5918927 GCA_033310375.1 Conus canariensis | reverse complement strand
CTCACGTAGCTTCTCCAGATCGTCCAGTCGCGATCCCCCGTCGTGACCTGAGGGTGCACCTTGACTCTCTGTGAAGTCTGTTGCCATTCAGCTCTTCTGTCCACCTTCTCTACTCTGCCAGGCCCGACGATAGCTCGATGCTCTGGGTCTATTGATCTCACTGCTGGACCATGACCTCAAGTTGGCGTCGTGAGCCGGTTTCGAACTGTCTGGGTACTGACTTGACGTTCTGCTTTCGTAGTGGTCTGGTACTGTGCAATGGCTGAAACGGGCTATCAAACAAGTCGATACAGTGAACATCTCTGTTGGAGGTGCTCACAACGTCCAGTCACTGCTGTTCTTCACACTTCCAGTGTTAAGCAACGGTCCTGAGCTCAGAATTTCTGGGCTGACTCACTCAGCCGTGACCATCTTGCCTCAAAGCCAATACCTTTGTGCATGCTATCCTCTTTCCCCGTCCGTTGTTAGCAGTTGTCTCGCAGGCATGTTAATCTACTAAATTTCGCGACTTTTTTACGTCAAATGTGCTAATGATTGCAATTCTGGCTCGATAAAGACCTTGCTTCACGTGCATTCATTTTTTTTCTTGGTGTCTGTGTAAATGGGAGCGACAAAGTCGATAAATTTCTCGGGATTTTTGCTCAGGTGCGACGCGGAGATACTGTGACGACTTTAACTACATAAATGCACGTGGAGTAGTATTGAGAACCGGGTAGCTTATCCATGCAGATTATCAATATCAATATTAATTGGTTTATCAGAGTTTTAAAAATTGCATACAAAATTAGGGAGAGACTTTCAATTTTATTAGTGAGATGTTAATATGTCTATCCAACACAACAAAAACAGCATCGACGGAAAACAAATGCAGGTAAACGATGCCTCCATCACCATGGCAAAATGAACGGCAGAGAGAGGTCGAAGGGTGGAAAGGAGTAGAAAGGGAAAGGGGGAGGGGGGTAGAAAAAAAGGGGGGAGGGGGCTTAAAGTGTACGTATTAAACGTTAAAGTTTAGATACCGAACGTTAAAAGGTAAACGTTGACCGTGAACATGTCGGTATGAAGCGCTAAGGTGTCACTGTCCACCTCATTGTCGTCAGATCTGTCGAATGCCGTCTTGGGAACAGAACCATCTGTTGTTCCTGCCCGGCTGGAGCCGCCTTTCGTCTCCTTGGCAAGAATCATCAGTAGAACCCGGCCTGGTTGTTCAGTCCACTGCGTGGTGGTTGATAGAAACGCGTCACCTGTCAGTATGGGGTAGTCTCATCACCACGGGGAGACAATCACAGTTGACAAGCATCAATCTAATGTCGTTCTATGAGCACCTCTCTCTCTCTCTCTCTCTCTCTCTCTCTCTCTCGCTCGCTCGCTCGCTCGCTCGCTGTCTCTGTCCTCCTTCACTCCCCTACAAAAAGCCAATCAAAGTTCTCAGACTCATTTCAGTGTCTGAAGAAGAAAAAAAAACTTGAATCGCCCGTCTGCCTCTGATGACTGGACACGTGAAATCGTAGAGAAGTAATCAAACAGTAGCGTACAGTAACACAGTGAGCAACAACAAAACAGCCAGTCACGCTTTTCACACTTATCTTAGCGTCGAGAGATTGTTTTTCTGGTCTGTCCATCTCATGTCATTTGGCCTTAAAGCCCCATAAAAGTAATCAATTCATATTTCCGTCCATTGGTTAGCATTTATGCGGCAGTTGCTGGATAGGGAACGGTGTTTTGACTGGCAGAGATTTCCCAAGCTTGGGATAAAACTGTCAACGAAGAAGTGTTATTCCTGTTATTCTTGGTGCGGGAATGGGAGGGGTGAGTAGAGGATGGGGGCGTGGGGAGGAGTAGGTCGGAAGCGGGGGAGATTTTGGTAAATGAGTGGGTGGAAACCCGGTCACGTTTGATGTCCTATGTAGAAAACTACAAGTATCGACGGTCAGAGTCACAGATCAGGGACACTGCGTGCAATGGGAAGAGAATGCTTAATTCATTATGAGGGTGTCAGAGTTACCACCACCATCGAAATTACACTTTCATCAGCGTCCGTTCGCTTGTCTGTCTGTCAGCGAGATTCGTGGAAACTACTGAACCGATTTTAACGAAACCTGGTGGAATGACGAAGTGCGGTCCATTGATGAGACTGTACAATTTTGTAAAGGTCTCTACGGTGGATCCAGATCCAAGACGGATCCAGGATTTGTTCAGAAAAAAAGATTACGCAAACCACCGCATCAATTTCAAGAAAATTCTGTGGAGAGATAGAACGTGGCCTTTAAGAAGAGGACATGCTTGGGCTTGGTACGGATCTGTAGAACGGATCTGAATTAATGTTCGGATCTAGGATTCGTTCAGCAAGGTTACTTACAAACTACTGAGCCGATTTCAACCAGTTTCGTCGACAGATGGAAGGTGACCTAAGGACAAACCCATTCCATTTTTTTTTCTGGATCTGTGATGACAGAGCCGACTCGAAGTGTGAATCCAGCATCCATTCGACTGCGATGCATGTCTGCGCTGTCCTGTGACCCTTTCTAGCTTGTATACAAATTCATCACATCTGTTTACAAAGTATCACATAGTCTATCTGCAAAATCCAAATAAAAATTGTTGTAAGAACGGAAATCGGGAGCAGGATCAGTTAGTATTAAATCAAATTGTATTACAAATACTTTTTTTCTTTTTCTTTTACTTTTTTCTGTTTTTTCTTTTTTTACTTTTTTCTCTTTTTTTGTTTTTGTTTTTTTTTTTTTTTTTTTTTTTTTTTTTTTTTTTTTTTTTTTTTGCTGAGACGGTCCCCATACTGACAATAGAACTGTGTACATCAGAAGACTCCAGCTAACCCAGCGGACCAGCCGTCATGCTGAAAGTGAAAGTCTTGACACTTGACGCTAAGCACCTGCTTCAGACTGCCTTCGTCACTTCGTTAGCCCGGGCAGGGCCGGAGAGAGCGTGGCGGTAGCGGCTGTCTATTACGTCTAATTACACTGCCGCCCGGAGACCGTGCGACGGCATCAGCAGTCTCAGGCTGTCTCCTTGAATGGTGCTTAACGAGTTGCCACGCAGCAGATGCGGCCAGAGATGAAAACGGGACAGGATCAGTGTCTTTGTCATTTGCTGCGCGAAGTTGGGTGGCGCGCATACTTTAGGCATTCAACCACTTCCTGCTGGTCTATTGGCTCAGTTTCTGGATCCTGTTCATGGCTGGCTGTCCACCACATTATTTTCGCAACTGAGAGCGTAAATGCTGTCAAATCTGAAGCACACACTTGGTGATTCTTGCGTAGGCATAGGCTGCATGTAAACAGTATAAGGCGACCTCGCTGAATCGTGGACAATGAATGTGGCATCAGTTGTTGTTGTCGTAGCCTGGCTAAAAGACTCCAGGGATCATCCGAACAGCCGAAGTGCTTGAGCACTATGGTGCAAATGCATCAGCTTGGGGTGAGAACATTACGTGTGTGACCGTTTTTAATTACCCCTCCACATGGGCAGCCACACTCAGACTTCGGGGGATTTTGGAGACTGATAATGTTATGCTAGGAGCTTGTCACAACTGAAGACAATCCCCGCATAACCATGCAGAGCATAACAACATTTTGATGTAGCCTTGGTGTTTTAGCCTATGTCAATTGGTCTGACACAGCCTTAAGCCAAGGCGGGTGGCATCAGTGATTACCTGAGTAGGCATACCAGCCGAGTGAACTATTCTCTCGTTGTAAATTATCTGCGTGAGTAAGCAGGACTCTGACAAAGGCGGGTGGAGGGAAAACAAAGCAGTATACTTTCCCCTTTGCGTCTTTGATACAGTATACCCCACGCCGAGGCCACAGACTCTGTGAAGAATTAAGACGTCACATACATGTATGAACTCGGCTTTTTTTTTTTCAATTTTGCTGGCCATTTTTGTGTGTCACGTGCCATGAAGCATAAGTGTACATGAAGTGTGAGCGTACCTTCGTAGATGGGCGTTGTGATGGTTTGGCGTAGCTAGTTCACGTTTTTTCTCTTATTGTCATGTCTTCTTTTTTTTAGTTTGTCTTTTAGTAGAGAGATTTCTTCGAGCGGTAGATAGTGGGGATTTCTCCTCCGAATCTTCGACCCTGTGTGTGTAACTGAATGTTCGTTTTTTTTTGGTTTTTGTTGTTGTTGTTGTTTTCTTGTTGTTGTTGTTGTTGTGTGTGTGTGTGTTGTTGTTGTTGTTGTTGTTCCTGTTTCACCTGCTGCTGATTTTCTTGAGCCTGTTTTGACACTCAAGGTCGTTGTTGTTGTTATTTTTCAAGGTAACTCAAAACAGTATGTTGAAGAAAAGAAGACAGTATTCGCTTTGTCTTCTGGTCCAAAAGAGAACACGTGCTTGTCTCTCTATTCTAATCATTGACCTGACCCCCGACCCGAACCCCCTTCCTCCACGACCTCCACCTTAGCTTCTTCCCACTTTCTCCTCCTCTCCATCTTTAAGTTAATCCTCTACGGTTTTCTCCTTAAGGGACTATAGTCCTTTGAGGGTGTTCTTGAGGCGAGGAAAGAAAAGTGACATCACACAGATCAGCTGGCATTTGCTTCAACATCCTTTTGAAGATGTCTGGCTGAAGCTGGGAAAGATTTGTGGGAGCTGAGAAGTGGGCACACTGGCAACGACACTCCATGCACAAGCAAAACTGATTGACAAATTGGGGGAACTGCTCGTAGGATTTATTTTCGACCAAACTTTGCCATTCTTAGTATACAGCTGACGTGCCATGAAGCGTAAGTGTACATGAAGTGTTTGGATGACTGAGTCTAGGAAATCAACAGAAAATTTTTGAACAGAAGGAAACTGAAACGGGAATAAAAGATTTCAACGGCAGGAATTGGAAATGTGTGATAACTCAAACAGTAGCAGCCACAGGTCGGCACAGAAAGCCTGCGTGAATGCCAGGAGCTGTATTTCTAAGAGTACGTCTTGCTCTTTTGTCTAACGATCGAATTACTATTCCCTCAACCCCCACCCCACCCCCCACCCCCACCCCTGTCCCCACCCCTGCCTCTTTCCTCCAAACGTCACCCTCATACTTGCATGCTACGCTGTATTTCATATCGGCTTTATTTTCTTTACATAACATAATGTTGTTTCACAGGGTTAACAATTCATGCAAGTATGGATACATATGCAGCTCTGAATTCGAAAACCTCAACCACATGCCGGAGAACTGGGTAGGAACGTGTTTTGAAATTGTCTTTGATATTTGATTTGGAAGACAGATGGAGCAGCCTAAAACTCAGAAAGGAAAAAAGCAAGAAGCAAAGAAAGTAACAAAAACCCAACAATCTGTAGGCTCAGGCTTTCCATCAAAATTTCACTTTTTCTTAACAACACAGAAGAAACACAACAACGCGAATGTTGGCTTTTCTTCAGCTGAAAGCGTGGGGGAAAAATGTCTTCCCCTTAACATCAATTTTTGTGTCAGAAAGGATTCACGCCCCAGCCAATCAAGACGGTTCTTACATCTAGTTTGTTGGAAAGGGCATGCTAACTGGTGTTTTGGTAAAGCATGTCGCAAAACTTCTTTCCTTCTTCTTCTTCTTCTTCTTCTTTGTGTGCGTGCGTGTGTGTGTGTGTGTGTGTGTGTGTGTGTGTGTGTGTGTGTGTGGTGTGTGTGCGGGCAAGCGTGCGTGCGCGCGCGCGCGCACCCGCGCGCGCGCGCGCGTGTGTGTGTGTGGGGAGGGGAGATGTTTTGCTACATCGGTTCTATCAATTTTGACGTAAAGGAGTCCAGATATTTTACTCAGAAGTGTAGAAAAATCTTCGGAGACAAACCCCTGTTAATATATGTAGATCTTCATCAGGGCGGGAAGGGGGTGGGGGGAAGGGGGGAACAAAGTGATGAAGGAGTTTTTAACTTTCTCCCAGAGTTCTGCATTTGGTTTGTATACTGTCTGGTCTTGGTGATTGTTATCAACAATATTGAATGTTTACCTTTCTTTTCAATCACATGCACAGGTAGGGATTTCTAGTCGGTTGACGGGGTTCTAACACAATGTACCCTGCTCGATATGAACCAGGATGTGTAGAATGGGGGAGAACACTTTGTGCCCCTAAGGGTTCCGTTTTCTTATGACATTAATGGCCATGTTGTGCGTGTGTGTGTGTGTGTGTGTGTGTGTGTGTGTGTGTGTGTGTTTCTTTTTTTTTTTCTTTGGGGGTGTGTGGTTGAGTGTTTTTTTCTCAGTCTTATGATGTGACCAGATGGGCTGTATTATATAAAAGACCAGTCCTCCCCATCCCAAACGTCGACTTTTCATCAACAGAATTGAAAGAACTGACAGGACACCGAGCTTACGAGTCCGTATTGCCAGTCCGTATCCGGCTGGCGCCCGGCATAAAAACGAGAATCTTCGCTGCCTGTCCGAACGTCTTGTCGTCCTGGTGGAAAAAGTGTGGTGCCAGATACCCCCTCCTTCCCCTTCCCCCCATTCCACCCACTCTTCTGGGAATCCCAGGCGGCTAAATCCCCGTTCGGTGTATACGGACGTTTATTTGGAATATAGCCTAGCTGGATGAAAACCGGTTAGGTCACTCCGCCCATGACCCTAATCGAACATTGCTTACGCTCAGCTGGAACAGATCCAAACACAGAACACACGTAACAAACAAGAAAACGTTCTCAAATAAACTTGATTCTGATCTCTTCACCACCACCACCACCCCACCCCCATTCCATGCGCATTACACAGGCACAAAGCAACAGCTTTGAAAATAAAAAAAAAAAAACCGTGATCATGGACATGCTCAGAAAGAAGACATCTTGATTCAGAAACAAATACAGGTAATTGCGGTTTGATTCATATGAAAGGAACTCCGAAATGGGGCAGGGAGACACAACCCGCAGATATGTGTGTATATATATAAAAGAAAGGTAACCTTCAGCTCCTATGGTGAGACAGTTATACACAAGCCCATACTTCATGTTCCTAAAAAATTGAACCTTTTTTTTTTTTTTTTTTTTGGGGGGGGGGGGGGGGATCCGGGAGACCGGCTTGCAGGAGCTTGTAGAGGTGACTTTGATGGTTGACCCGGCATTAATCTTGAAGCGTCAAGACGATGGGGCACTGGGTGGGCGGCAGAGTGATGTCTGTGGTGAGGAAGATTGGGGGTGGCGGGGGGGGGGGGGGGGGGGGGGTGCCCAAGGGCTTGGCTGATTGGACTGGAGGAGGAGGAGGAAGTGCCACTGAAGACCTGTTCAGTCATTGGTGGAAACGACTGTCGTCAGTCATTGGTCTGTGGGTTGACCTATGTTTTTTTTTCTTTGGTCGTGTTGGGTCCTCCCTCATTTCAGCCTTCACCTTTCGTTCCGTTTATTCTTTTTTGAATGTCCTTGTCTGCCCCCTCCCCCCCTCTCTCTCTCTCTCTGATACACTGTCACACACACACACACACACACACACATACACACACGCACGCACGCACGCACGCACGCACGCACGCGCGCACGCACGCACACACACACACACACACACACACACACA
>CM065718.1:5902224-5911327 GCA_033310375.1 Conus canariensis | reverse complement strand
CCCCTCTCCCCTCTTTATCCGTCTGTTTCTCCTCCTCTCTCTCTTCTCTCTCTCTCTCTCTCTCTCTCTTCTCTGTGTTACATGCATGCGCGCACGCACGCACGCACGCACGCACACACACACACACACACACACACACACACACACACACACCACACACACTCTCACCACTCACTCACTCACACACAGCGTTATCATAGCAGTAAGTTCAGTCAGAACATCCGATTCTTTCTTTCACTGCGGTTTTTGGAAATGTGAACGCAGAAATAAGCATGTTGTATGTTCCGGCCTTTACCAGGGAAAGTCTATGCTGTAAGGGGGACAAATCTCACGCGATCAGAGAAATCTTGGAAAGGAGGTCGTATTTGCTCATCATTTTGACCAGTCACATCTGTCAAAGCAGAGAGAGAGAGGAAGTGCGGAAAGAGGCAGTTTTCTGCTTCAGTCCGACCAGCTGGATACGTTTTCTATTGATTCTTTGTTTGTCTGCAGACAAAAGTACAAAGATGCGTCTCAGGCTATGACACTGGGTAGCAAGCATCTTGATGCCGCATTCTCTCTTCCACCATCCATGTTTCCCTGCAGGAGTCTCATTCCATTCATTATCCACCCCCCACCCCCACCGTCACCACCCCAGCCACCCATCAAATACCCTCTGTACACACACCTATCCTCACCCACTCTGCTCACGAGCGTCGATCATTCCTCATTTCCACATGCCATTTCATCCTCTTTTTCTTTTTGCACTCGTACGCAGGCACTGTGGCCGCAAAGGTGGTTGCTACAGTATAATACTGTATATAGCTGTGAGTGTCGTGTGATAAGATTCTGGACAGACTGATTTTCTCAGTAAGAGGTGAAAAAAATGTTCCTTACAATCGTACCAACTGTTATCTCTTGGGGGTGGGGGTCTTTTCTTTTCTTGGTCCGCCAACCTCCTTTATTCATTTTTTTCCCCCAACTTATTTTCTGTTCAATTCGTGTTTTGTTGTTTTTTGTTTAATTTTATTTGTTTTGTGGGGCCTTCTTCCTCTTTTTCCCCCACTTTTTTTTACTTTCTTGCTTTGCTGACTCTCATTCTCCATGCAAATCTGTCTGTTCAATTGCCCATGACATTCTGATGTATTTTAGTATTTAACACAGAACGTCTGGGTTTATTAATGTGCCAATGATCATCTCTAGGAACATTCTGTTTAAAACGTCATCATCGTTCGACTGTAATTAAAGAAAACAAACTTACTGGAACTAGGTATATAGATTGTACAAGGGAGTTTCCAATCACCAGTAAGCTTAAACCTTCCATGCAGAAATGTGCTGAGAGGGTTGCAACCTCTCATCCTTGATGAGGAGGGGGAGGAGAGAGACGAGGTGGGGATGGGTGAGAAGGAGAGGTAGGGGCGCGCAAACACAGGATGGAGGAATCGGAATGTTGTAAATGACATATGGTTGGAGAGTAGTCGAAGGGGGACGTCTTGAAATTATATATATATATATAATAATGCTGAACAATTAAGTAGTGCGGGAAAGCAAGTGCATGCTAACAATTCTTCAATCGTTATAGTAATGACTTGGCAAAGATTTAAACTTTTAGAAAAAAAAATTGAAGATGATGAAAATGGGGAATGTATTATAAATAGGAGAAACCCTTCACTAGCTGCCTGAGGGAACCATCGTAACCCCTCTTGATGGCACATCTATTTGTATTGCCTGCTTCTAGGCCTTTCGTCCACTGGATCGGACTCATCAGGGAGACACGCTGGTTGTGTCTGTGCTCTTGGTGTCAAATAGAGACACACCACAGTCCATAACTCTGTGGTGTTCTCACCACCAAGGGTTCAAAAAAGAATCCAACAGCACCCTCAAAGCAGCAAGTGAAGGGTAGTAAATGGAACCAAACGAAAGTGCAGAGAAGAAAAAAGTTGTTGAAAAGCTAAAAGCATTATTCAAACAGTATAAAATATAGGGGACAATCTTTGAGCCTATGCTTGAGGATCCATTCAAGGATGCAAGGGAGATCAAAAGATATGGAACAGTCTGAGTGGTCAGCTCTGCTGTTCAATAACCCAAGCATTGTGAGTGGCTAAGAATTGTACAGAACAACCTTTACTTGGATATATATATATATATATATATATATATATATATATATATATATATTATAAATAATGCTGAACAATTACGTAGTGGGGGAAAAACAAGTGCAGGTTAACAATTCTTCCATCATTATAGTAATGACTTGGCAAAGATTTGAATTTTTTTCTTTTTTAATTGAAGATGAAGAAAATGGGAATATATATGTTATAAATACGGAAACCCTTCACTAGCTGCATGAGGGAACCATCGTAATCCCTCTCGAGGGCAGATCTATATGTATTGCCAGCTCCTAGGCCTTTCGTCTGTTGGATCGGACTCATCAGGGAGACACGGCCAATTGTGTCTGTGCTCTTGGTGTCAAATAGAGACACACCACAGTCCATATATATATATAGAGAGAGAGAGAGAGAGAGAGAGAGATGTACATCCTTCTGTGTGTGTGTGTGTGTGTGTGTGTGCGTGCGTGCGTGTGTGTGTGTGTGTGTGTGTGTGTGTGTGTGTGTGTGTACCTGTGTTTCTGTCCGATTATCTATCTATCTATGTGTCTCCCTTTGTGATCGGCTGGGCTATAAGCAACATTACCTTACCTTACCTTAACTATGTGCATACCTATCTGTCTATCCGATTATTTGTCAGTCTGTCTGACTGTCAATCTGTCTTTCTGTCTGTCTGTGTATTTGTCTGTGTACATATTACTCTCTCTCTCTCTCTCTCTCTCTCTCTCTCTCTCTCTCTATATATATATATATATATATATAATATATATATATTACACTACTCAAAACAATTGAAGTACCACTTAGGAAAACTGCTGTCATTCGAAAGAAAACAAAGCTGAACATAATTTAATGATTGAATATTTTATTTTTATTATTCCTCAATCCATTCAAATTTATTCAAACACCGTGACAAAAAATTATCTTTGTTTTACACTTGATTAAAGAGGCATACCCCCAAAATGAAAAGTAACAAGAGTCTATGGTAGATGTCATGATGTTAATAACCCCCAAAATGAAAAGTAACAAGAGTCTATGGTAGATGTCATGATGTTAATAACGGGTATGACCACCGTTCGCGTTCAAACAAGCGTCACATCGACGTCTCATGGAGTGCACCAGGCGGCGGAGAGTGTCCTGGGGGATCGCCTGCCACTCCTGCTCCAGCAACTGAAACAGCTGGTCCACGGTGTCTGCTGGAGGGTTGTGGGCCCGCACTCGCCTCCCCAGCACGTCCCACAGATGCTCTATGGGGTTCAAATCTGGTGACCTGGCAGGCCAGTCCATTCTTGTCACCTGCTGCCCTTGTAGGAACTGATTCACGATGGCGGCGCGGTGGCACGGCGCGTTGTCGTCCTGGAACTGGGCGCCCTGGCCAACTGCCCTCAGGGCGGGCATCACAAGGGGGCGGATGATGGTGTCGCGGTAGGTGGCACCGGTCAGGCGGCCTTCAACACGGTGTAGGGGGGTCCTGTGACGTAGGCTGAACCCACCCCACACCATCACGGACCCACCTCCATAGCGGTCATGCTCCCTGACGGCAGCATCAACGTAGCGTTCTCCAGGACGTCGCCAGACGCGAACCCGCCCGTCGTTGAACCTGAGGTGAACCTTGACTCGTCTGTGAAGAGTACTGT
This sequence comes from Conus canariensis, assembly GCA_033310375.1. Lineage (NCBI taxonomy): Eukaryota > Metazoa > Mollusca > Gastropoda > Neogastropoda > Conidae > Conus > Conus canariensis. The sequence continues at coordinate 5,907,600 of CM065718.1, read as the reverse complement.
TGCCCATTCAGCTCTTGTCCACCTTCTATGACATGCTGCCCAGGCCCGACGATGAGCTCGATGCGCTGGGGTCAGTATTGATCTCACTGCTGGGGACCTTGACCTCAAGTTGGCGTCGTGGAGCCGGTTCCGAACTGTCTGGGTACTGACGTTGACGTTGCTGGCTTGTCGTAGCTGGTCTCGGAGTACTGTGGCACTGGCTGAACGGTCTCTCAGACAAGCGATAACAATGAACCGATCCTGCTGTCTGGAGGTGCTTCTCGTCCGTCCACGTCCCTGCTGTTCTTCAACACTTCCAGTGTTAAGCCAACGGTCTCTGAGCCTCAGAATGACTGGGTGACTCACTCCAAGCCGTCGACCAATCTCCCTCAAGCCAATACCTTCTTGGTGCCATGCTATCGCTCTTCCTCTGTCGGTGTTGCTTAGTCGTTGTCTCGCAGGCATGGTTAAATCTTCCTAAATTTCGCGACTTTTTATACCCGTCAAATGTGCTAACTGATTGCAATTCTGCTCAGAAAAGACCTTGCTTTCACGTGCATCACATTTTTTTTTCTTGCTGTGTCTGTGTCAAAATCTGGGAGCGACACAAGTTCGATAATTTCTCGGGATTTTTTTTGCCTCAGGTGCGACGCGGTAGATAACTGCTGACCGACTTTAACATAACAAAAATGCACGAGGAGTAGTATTTGAGAACCGGGTAAGCTTATCCAGCAGAGTTTATTCAATTATCAATATTAATTGGTTTATCAGAGCTTTTTAAAAATTGCATACAAAAATTAGGGGTGGTACTTCAATTGTTTTTAGTAGTATATATATATATATCTGTCTATCCAACATGCAACAAAAACAGCATCGACGGAAAACAAATGCAGGTAAACGATGCCTCCATCACCATGGCAAAATGAACGGCAGAGAGAGGTCGAAGGGTGGAAAGGAGTAGAAAGGGAAAGGGGAGGGGGTAGAAAAAAAAAAGGGGAGGGGGCTTAAAGTGTACGTATTAAACGTTAAAGTTTAGATACCGAACGTTAAAAGGTAAACGTTGACCGTGAACATGTCGGTATGAAGCGCTAAGGTGTCACTGTCCACCTCATTGTCGTCAGATCTGTCGAATGCCGTCTTGGGAACAGAACCATCTGTTGTTCCTGCCCGGCTGGAGCCGCCTTTCGTCTCCTTGGCAAGAATCATCAGTAGAACCCGGCCTGGTTGTTCAGTCCACTGCGTGGTGGTTGATAGAAACGCGTCACCTGTCAGTATGGGGTAGTCTCATCACCACGGGAGACAATCACAGTTGACAAGCATCAATCTAATGTCGTTCTATGAGCACCTCTCTCTCCTCTCTCTCTCTCTCTCTCTCTCTCTCGCTCGCTCGCTCGCTCGCTCGCTGTCTCTGTCCTCCTTCACTCCCCTACAAAAAGCCAATCAAAGTTCTCAGACTCATTTCAGTGTCTGAAGAAGAAAAAAAAACTTGAATCGCCCGTCTGCCTCTGATGACTGGACACGTGAAATCGTAGAGAAGTAATCAAACAGTAGCGTACAGTAACACAGTGAGCAACAACAAAACAGCCAGTCACGCTTTTCACACTTATCTTAGCGTCGAGAGATTGTTTTTCTGGTCTGTCCATCTCATGTCATTTGGCCTTAAAGCCCCATAAAAGTAATCAATTCATATTTCCGTCCATTGGTTAGCATTTATGCGGCAGTTGCTGGATAGGGAACGGTGTTTTGACTGGCAGAGATTTCCCAAGCTTGGGATGAAACTGTCAACGAAGAAGTGTTATTCCTGTTATTCTTGGTGCGGGAATGGGAGGGGGTGAGTAGAGGATGGGGGCGTGGGAGGAGTAGGTCGGAAGCGGGGGAGATTTTGGTAAATGAGTGGGTGGAAACCCGGTCACGTTTGATGTCCTATGTAGAAAACTACAAGTATCGACGGTCAGAGTCACAGATCAGGGACACTGCGTGCAATGGGAAGAGAATGCTTAATTCATTATGAGGGTGTCAGAGTTACCACCACCATCGAAATTACACTTTCATCAGCGTCCGTTCGCTTGTCTGTCTGTCAGCGAGATTCGTGGAAACTACTGAACCGATTTTAACGAAACCTGGTGGAATGACGAAGTGCGGTCCATTGATGAGACTGTACAATTTTGTAAAGGTCTCTACGGTGGATCCAGATCCAAGACGGATCCAGGATTTGTTCAGAAAAAAAGATTACGCAAACCACCGCATCAATTTCAAGAAAATTCTGTGGAGAGATAGAACGTGGCCTTTAAGAAGAGGACATGCTTGGGCTTGGTACGGATCTGTAGAACGGATCTGAATTAATGTTCGGATCTAGGATTCGTTCAGCAAGGTTACTTACAAACTACTGAGCCGATTTCAACCAGGTTCGTCGACAGATGGAAGGTGACCTAAGGACAAACCCATTCCATTTTTTTTTCTGGATCTGTGATGACAGAGCCGACTCGAATTGTGAATCCAGCATCCATTCGACTGCGATGCATGTCTGCGCTGTCCTGTGACCCTTTCTAGCTTGTATACAAATTCATCACATCTGTTTACAAAGTATCACATAGTCTATCTGCAAAATCCAAATAAAAATTGTTGTAAGAACGGAAATCGGGAGCAGGATCAGTTGGTATTAAATCAAATTGTATTACAAATACTTTTTTTCTTTTTCTTTTACTTTTTTGTTTTTTCTTTTTTTACTTTTTTCTCTTTTTTTTGTTTGTTTTTCGTTGGTTTTTTTTTTTTTTTTTTTTTTTTTTTTTTTTTTTTTTTTTTTTGCTGAGACGGTCCCCATACTGACAATAGAACTGTGTACATCAGAAGACTCCAGCTAACCCAGCGGACCAGCCGTCATGCTGAAAGTGAAAGTCTTGACACTTGACGCTAAGCACCTTGCTTCAGACTGCCTTCGTCACTTCGTTAGCCCGGGCAGGGCCGGAGAGAGCGTGGCGGTAGCGGCTGTCTATTACGTCTAATTACACTGCCGCCCGGAGACCGTGCGACGGCATCAGCAGTCTCAGGCTGTCTCCTTGAATGGTGCTTAACGAGTTGCCACGCAGCAGATGCGGCCAGAGATGAAAACGGGACAGGATCAGTGTCTTTGTCATTTGCTGCGCGAAGTTGGGTGGCGCGCATACTTTAGGCATTCAACCACTTCCTGCTGGTCTATTGGCTCAGTTTCTGGATCCTGTTCATGGCTGGCTGTCCACCACATTATTTTCGCAACTGAGAGCGTAAATGCTGTCAAATCTGAAGCACACACTTGGTGATTCTTGCGTAGGCATAGGCTGCATGTAAACAGTATAAGGCGACCTCGCTGAATCGTGGACAATGAATGTGGCATCAGTTGTTGTTGTCGTAGCCTGGCTAAAAGACTCCAGGGATCATCCGAACAGCCGAAGTGCTTGAGCACTATGGTGCAAATGCATCAGCTTGGGGTGAGAACATTACGTGTGTGACCGTTTTTAATTACCCCTCCACATGGGCAGCCACACTCAGACTTCGGGGGATTTTGGAGACTGATAATGTTATGCTAGGAGCTTGTCACAACTGAAGACAATCCCCGCATAACCATGCAGAGCATAACAACATTTTGATGTAGCCTTGGTGTTTTAGCCTATGTCAATTGGTCTGACACAGCCTTAAGCCAAGGCGGGTGGCATCAGTGATTACCTGAGTAGGCATACCAGCCGAGTGAACTATTCTCTCGTTGTAAATTATCTGCGTGAGTAAGCAGGACTCTGACAAAGGCGGGTGGAGGGAAAACAAAGCAGTATACTTTCCCCTTTGCGTCTTTGATACAGTATACCCCACGCCGAGGCCACAGACTCTGTGAAGAATTAAGACGTCACATACATGTATGAACTCGGCTTTTTTTTTTTCAATTTTGCTGGCCATTTTGTGTGTCACGTGCCATGAAGCATAAGTGTACATGAAGTGTGAGCGTACCTTCGTAGATGGGCGTTGTGATGGTTTGGCGTAGCTAGTTCACGTTTTTTCTCTTATTGTCATGTCTTCTTTTTTTTAGTTTGTCTTTTAGTAGAGAGATTTCTTCGAGCGGTAGATAGTGGGGATTTCTCCTCCGAATCTTCGACCCTGTGTGTGTAACTGAATGTTCGTTTTTTTTTGTTTTTGTTGTTGTTGTTGTTTTCTTTTGTTGTTGTTGTTGTTGTGTGTGTGTGTGTTGTTGTTGTTGTTGTTGTTCCTGTTTCACCTGCTGCTGATTTTCTTGAGCCTGTTTTGACACTCAAGGTCGTTGTTGTTGTTATTTTTCAAGGTAACTCAAAACAGTATGTTGAAGAAAAGAAGACAGTATTCGCTTTGTCTTCTGGTCCAAAAGAGAACACGTGCTTGTCTCTCTATTCTAATCATTGACCTGACCCCCGACCCGAACCCCCTTCCTCCACGACCTCCACCTTAGCTTCTTCCCACTTTCTCCTCCTCTCCATCTTTAAGTTAATCCTCTACGGTTTTCTCCTTAAGGGACTATAGTCCTTTGAGGGTGTTCTTGAGGCGAGGAAAGAAAAAGTGACATCACACAGATCAGCTGGCATTTGCTTCAACATCCTTTTGAAGATGTCTGGCTGAAGCTGGGAAAGATTTGTGGGAGCTGAGAAGTGGGCACACTGGCATACGTGTCTACGACACTCCATGCACAAGCAAAACTGATTGACAAATTGGGGGAACTGCTCGTAGGATTTATTTTCGACCAAACTTTGCCATTCTTAGTATACAGCTGACGTGCCATGAAGCGTAAGTGTACATGAAGTGTTTGGATGACTGAGTCTAGGAAATCAACAGAAAATTTTTGAACAGAAGGAAACTGAAACGGGAATAAAAGATTTCAACGGCAGGAATTGGAAATGTGTGATAACTCAAACAGTAGCAGCCACAGGTCGGCACAGAAAGCCTGCGTGAATGCCAGGAGCTGTATTTCTAAGAGTACGTCTTGCTCTTTTGTCTAACGATCGAATTACTATTCCCTCAACCCCCACCCCACCCCCCACCCCCACCCCTGTCCCCACCCCTGCCTCTTTCCTCCAAACGTCACCCTCATACTTGCATGCTACGCTGTATTTCATATCGGCTTTATTTTCTTTACATAACATAATGTTGTTTCACAGGGTTAACAATTCATGCAAGTATGGATACATATGCAGCTCTGAATTCGAAAACCTCAACCACATGCCTGAGAACTGGGTAGGAACGTGTTTGAAATTGTCTTTGATATTTGATTTGGAAGACAGATGGAGCAGCCTAAAACTCAGAAAGGAAAAAAGCAAGAAGCAAAGAAAGTAACAAAAACCCAACAATCTGTAGGCTCAGGCTTTCCATCAAAATTTCACTTTTTCTTAACAACACAGAAGAAAC
>CM065718.1:5889724-5897224 GCA_033310375.1 Conus canariensis | reverse complement strand
AAGCCCTGTGTTGTTATGAGACAGGGAAGGGTTGGGAGCGGGGGGGGGGGGGGGGCGTACGAATAAACGAGCATCCACAGAGCTCAGGGGCAAGTGCCCCTTCCAGTGTGTCACAGCTGCTGCTGAGGAGGACTGCACTGTAATGAGGGCGATGTGACATCATTCATCAGAGATCGACGAGTGTTTCGCATCCCGCAGCCCCCTCCCCCCCCCAACCCCCCCAACCCCCCACTTTTTTTTTTTTTTTTGCTTTGTTGGGAGAAAAGAACACCAACTGAAGAACAAAGAAAAAATTCAAACAAAAATATAAACAAACGAGCAAAAAGCCAGCAAAATAAACAACCACAACGACGGATAACAACGACAACAGCAAAAAAAAAAAAAGAAAAAAAAACCTTTCCCCAAAAAGCCTTTTCTAGAAATAATGATGGAAAGGAAGGCAGAACAAGTGCAGTGTAGAAAAATACATCACACCTGACATGTGATTGTGAAAGATTCATTCGTTTTTCGTCGAGATTTTTTTTTTCATGAACTTTTAAGTTACAAACAAAGCGTAATGGCTGACAATGAGCATAGCATGTTTTGTGTTTTTTTGTTTTGATCTACAATAGGGAATTTGTACTATGTGTACATGTGTGTGTTTTCTCTGACAGGAGTGGCTTTGCATATCGCTATCGTGATAGGAACCCTGAAGGCGCTGGTGTACAGTGTGTTTCTTACAGGAGTGGCTTTGCATACCATACTGTACACCTTGAAAGGCGCTGGGATGACAGCTTCGCTTTGAGGAAACTGAAAAGGAACACGTCATGAAGGGTTTTTTTTTTTTTTTTTTTAATTCACTTTTTGGAGGAAAAACAGGAAAGAGACATGTTTTGCACATCCTGTGTCAACACGACCTGGTTGTCCCTCCCTCTTCCCCCTTCATTAAGATGTCCCTAACAACAACACCCCTCGCGCTTCGCCCTCCTTCCTTCTTCCCCCCCCCCCCCCCCCCCCCCCCCCCCCTTGCCATCCCTACCTCTCTTTGTCCCCTTTCCCCCAAACATAGTGTCTTCGAGGAGTTGCATCTTCACAAACTTTCTTTCTGCATTTTAATGATAATGCTTTCACAACCAGTTGTCAATATTTTCCAAGGTGTACGTAAACCAATGAGGTGTGCTAAAATGACTCAGTCGGAAACCTTCCAGAAGGGTTCGAACCGTCTTCGACTATAATTATCCTGTTCCTTAGTTATCGGTCTTCGGTTGTACTGGACCCACTCTGCCTAATCAGAATGTCTGTCTTGATTCCGGACCGGTCTTCTGGAGTTCTTCGCCAGACAAAGTGACGAACACGCTGACATTAATCATACGGCTACCTCACCCCCGCTTTTACCCCCACCCTCCCACCCGCCCTTCCCTTTCCCACTCACATCTCTCCTCCAGCGTCTGGTTTTATACAACAAAATCGATGACCTGCTCTCACAAAGGCACATGTCAGTCGCCGTAAGCTGATCGGAGCAACGTGACCTCAGACCAGACCTGGGGGGTCGGGCCGAGTTCGCAAGATGAGACAGAAAAAGGAAAGTTTGAAAGAAAAAAAAAAGAAAGAAAGAAAACAGTACGGACGGTGGAGAGCTGCTTTGATAATTTTGAGTTTTTGTAGAAATAACTTTCTGAGTGGCTCAAACGACTGTATTAGTCGTATTTATGCAAAATCGTTAGACCGTTGGCTTTAAAATCCTCTCCTCTCTCTCTCTCTCTCTCTCTCTCTCTCTCTCTCTCTCTCTCTCTCTCTGTTTTGTTTTAATTTATTTAATTGATCGAACGTCTGTTTGACCCGTTTCAGTCATACTTCTATAACGAGGTTCATATGAAAAGAAAACATTGGCATATTGTCTGCACAGACAGCTGCTCTTGACGTCATTCTTGAGATGTACCAATTTTGTAAACGTTATACACATACATTTGCCTATGTTTTCCACAGGTTGCTGTACATAACCGAATTTGTTCTAACTTTCAAGTTGTTGGTGGAATGCATCGCACCCATAGTCATTGGATTAACTCTTTTGTCTTTACTTGTTTTTCAAATGTAATGAACTTGTATGCTGACTGTGCAAAACATAGTGATTAAACAAGTTTTGAAAACCATGGTATCCACTGTAAATTAATACATTTCCGTTGGTCATTCCACCCGCCTGTTTTATGACTCAGTCTATCGAAAGAAATCATCCCTAAGAATGTCGTCAATCCTTCGAAGTGTACGCTCAGAAATACCATTTCTAGATTCCGAAACCGATTGAAGCAAAATGCGTGACTCGTTCCTGTAGTTGCTTCTTTGTGGCTCTGTATCTCTCCATTCGTGTCCTGAGTACAAGTTTCAGACGAACTGACGAAAGGAACGGATGAGTAGGGCTAAATTGCGCCACCAGTCACCACTGACCCATTGATACAAACCTTTACCCGGACACAGCGTCACACGGGGGCTGGTAGGCATGGATCTCTCCATGAGTCCCTGTCCAATGACCATTGTACAGGACACAGCGAGGGTGGACATGTATCTCTGCATGATCTACTGTCCAAGACCATTGTACAGGACACAGTGGAGGGGGGCATGTATCTCTGCATGATCCCTGTCCAATGACATGCTGCAGGACACAGCGGAGGGTGGACATGTATCTCTCCAGGATTCACTGTCCATAAACCATTATAAAGGGTACAGTGGAGGGTGGACATGTATCTCTCCATGACTCCCTGTCCATGATCATTCTACAGGGTACAGTGGAGGGTGGACATGTATCTCTCCATGACTCCCTGTCCATGATCATTCTACAGGGTACAGTGGAGGGTGGACATGTATCTCTCCATGACTCTCTGTCCATGATCATTCTACAGGGTACAGTGGAGGGTGGACATGTATCTCTCCATGACTCTCTGTCCATGATCATTCTACAGGGTACAGTGGAGGGTGGACATGTATCTCTCCATGACTCCTGTCCATGATCATTCTACAGGGTACAGTGGAGGGTGGACATGTATCTCTCCATGACTCCCTGTCCATGATCATTCTACAGGGTACAGTGGAGGGTGGACATGTATCTCTCCATGACTCCCTGTCCATGATCATTCTACAGGGTACAGTGGAGGGTGGACATGTATCTCTCCATGACTCTCTGTCCAAGACTTTTCTACAGGGCACACTGGAGGGTGGATGTTCCAGGGGCAGACCTTTTGAAGTCCCGGACGGACAGTGTGAAGGACTGGACTGGTTATCACACCCCTGCCTTGTTGCCCAGGACTGAGCACAGAGGACTGTGGAGAGCCAGGATTGCCCAAAGGGCTGTAACAGCGTTTGTACGTCTCGTGATCATCAGAATGAAATAACTCCGTATGGCCTATTCTCTTGGTTTACTAAAGCCAAATAATGACTATAATAATAACGACGACGACGACGAGATAATGATGACGATGATGAAGAATGATGATGATGATGATGATGATGATGATGATGATGATAATAATAATAATAATGGTTTTGGTCACAGTAATGTGGGGGAAATAGAGTCGATAGGTCATTTTGCACTTGAAAGAAAACAAAAAAAAAACTTTTGAAATATCCGACACACGTAATAGCCGACACCCGATGATTCACAATGTTCACTTTTATGTCTTGATCTTCACCCTGATTCATGCCAGGACTACCAATGACGAAAAGCAACATCCCCACCCCCGCCTATTCTTCCCCGCCCACTCCCCCTCCCTCATCCCGCTCCCTCCCTCTTTCTCCACCCCACCCTCGAGAAATGTTGAAACTTGCATTCCAGATGGTACACAGTTCAATTTGGTGACAATCTGAGCATCAAGTGGTGTGTTGTTGTTTTTTCGGTCCAACAGGACCAGGACCGCTTCTTCGTTCGACTTTTGTCGATGGCTTTTTCTTTTGCGAGATGACAATACCGCGACTGCCGTCTCTCGCGTAGAAGTTTATAGGAGGTCTAGTGATGTTGGTGTTCTCTGCTAGAATGCCGAAAGGCGACTTGCCCTTCGCGGTTTCAATTTTTTTTCAGCTAATTTTCTTTTCTTTTCATTTCTTTTCTTCTCTTTTTTCTGCAGTTGTTCAGTTTTACATTTCTCTGGATTCTAGGGGAAAAAATGGTCGCCCTTACTTACTATGAATACTTATATAGCGCCTATCCTCGGCTAGAGGCCAAGCTCTAAGCCCTTTACAATCCACACTCGTTTACACAACGGGCTGCCTACCTGGGTAGTGCCGACTGAAGAGCTGCCAGCTGGCGATTTATTCAGTCGTTTCCCGTGTCACCCAGTCAATTTCGTTCAATATCGTTCACTCAGCTTCCTTACTTTCTTCATTCTTTCCATTTCTCACGCAGGGTGCATGCTATGTGTAACGTGTCATCCATGCCAACAGCTTTCTCTTCCAAAAGTTGGTGATGGGATTTTACGTGTGTGCCAGATATTATGCGTGCGTTCACACACGGAACCTCGGTTTATAGTCTCATTCGAAGGACTGTATGGGAAATGGAGTCAGAACCAATGTTAACTCCGAGGGAAAGATCCCCCTGTACCGAAATAGCCCGATGGAGATTCGAACCCGCGATCCCAGGATCACCAAGATTGCGAGTCCGGCGCTCTACCACTGAGCTATCCCCCCCCCCCCCCCCCCCGCCTTCAAACACACAGAGGTTGTATTTACACTTTTTGCGTGCAGCTGACGTCATTTTTCGCAGGTCTAGCGACTTGAAGATCGCACCCACCTCCCTTTTCAGATTTCGGTGGCTCGCCGATGATTTGATGGTGGCGGTTTTGTTTTCAGTTAATACCTTCAGTTTTTCTTTCTTACTTCCTTTCTTTCTTTCTTACTTCCATTCTTTCTTTCTTTCTTTCTTTCTTTCTTTCCCTGTCCTGTAGAAAAAGGTTTCGCATCGACAGAAAAAAATCAAATCGGATCGATCGGGCTACCGTAACCACAACTCCCGTGTGTGTGTGTGTGTGTGTGTGTGTGTGTGTGTGTGTGTGTGTGTGTGTGTGTGTGTGTGTGTCTGTCTGTCTGTCTGTCTGTCTGTCTGTCTGTGTTTGTGTCTGTGTGCATGTATGTGGTGTGTGTGTGTGTCTGTGTCTGTGTCTGTCTGTCTGTTTCAAACATTACTGTTTGTCTGGATGCTCGTCAGACTTGTCTGATTTTTTTTTTATTGGATATTCAATCGCCTGTAATCACGCTAAATGTCTTCACTGGCTGCAATGTTGCCCACTTCGCAGGTTTGGTAATGAATGGTGTTAGTGATCTGATATTACTTATGGCGCACGATCACCATGTCATCCCATTCAAATACGGGGGCAAAATATCTCTGTATTTCAAAAAGTCACGCCTGATTTGTTTCATTTTGGTGTCTTTTTTCTGTGTTGATCAGTCTGCCTGTCTGTCTGTATATCTGTCTGCCTGTCTCTCTGTCTGTCTGTCTGTCTCTCTCTCTCTCTCTCTCTCTCCCTCTCTCTCTCTCTCTCTCTCTCTCTCTCTCTCTCTCTCTCTCTCTCTCTCTCTCATGCATAGTTTTCTATGTAGTTCCATTACGTCTCGAATTTTATCATCTTTTGTTTCTTGTCTTTGAGTATCACATGTAAACGCGAGATCGCACTTGCCTTCTGTGTTTCTGCGATGTCTCTTCCTGTTTCTTCTCTCACCCTTTTCTTCTTTTTCCTTCTTCTCCTACACGCCGGTCCCTTTGAGAAAAAAAGATTTTCTGGTCAATTTCCTTCCATGTTTTCTTCGTAAATCTCCTCTCTCTCTCTCTCTCTCTCTCTCTCTCTCTCTCTCTCTCTCTCTCTCTCTCTCTCTCTCTCTCTTTCGCTCTCTCTCTCTCTGTGTCTTTTTCGCTCTCTCTCTCTCTCTGTCTCACTCTCCCTCTTTATCTCTCTCTCCCTCTTTCGCTCTCTCTCGCTCTCTCGCTCTCCCCAAAAAACTAAATACTTATTAATTACTACCAGACAAAAACGTTAAAATCTTTCTTGTAGCAATCATTACCTTTGTATTAATGGCGAAAATCTCGAGGAAGTTGATCACCATAAGATCCTAGGTGTTATTATTGATAACAATCTGTTATGGTCGAATCATATTGCGTTATTATGTAAAAATGTGTCCAGAAAGATTTACCAGCTTTCCAGAATAAAACACTTTTTAGATCAACATTGCCGTAAGTTGTTCTTTCATGCCTATGTTGAATCTTACATAAACTATGCCTCAACAATATGGGATTCCGCTAGTGATAATATTTTAAAACCTTTATTCAGTTTATATAGACGTGCCATTAAACTGATCCTCCTGAAGTCCTCCTCCCCTACTTTCTCAGAATATAAACATTTAGGAATTCTGCCTCTAAAATGGAAGCTAGTTTACAACAAAGCTATCTTTATGTTTAATATAATGTCCGACCGTGCCCCTATGGCTTTGAAAAATAGATTCGAAATGAAGAAGATTCGTCATGTTTACAAGATAAAATTACTTCTTCCGAGAATAGATCTGTTTAAATCAAGCTTGTTGTACTCTGGTGGCTGCTTATGGAATTCTGTTATAACTTCATTCGATGTAAATACAAGCCTCCGAGTCTTTAAAAACAAATATCCAACACACCTTATGACGCAATACGTGAACAGCATCTCCTGATCCTTATGGTAAGTGAATATTTACTTTTATATCCGGCCTCTCTCTCTCTCTCTCTCTCTCTCTCTCTCTCTCTCTCTCTCTCTCTCTCTCTCTCTCTCTCTGTTTGAGTAAGGTTGGTTGTGAACGGAGGGGTAGATGGGGTGAGGTGGGTGTTTGTTACGAGGGGCGAGGATGGAATTGTTTGCAGAGAACACGGGATAGAGAGGAAAGGGGAATTGCGTGCGTATCTGGAAGGCGGAAAAACGTGTGTTGTACGCCCCCTTCCGGAACAGATTCTAGGTTTTAATATTGATTTACTATCATGTTGATTTATATTTGTGATTATTATGTGTTCTGTATTTCTATGTTTCTCAGATCATGCTATTCGATAGATGTAATGTTTGACAATGCATATGTATATATGTGCGCATGGTGTTATATTTGAATTGTAATGTTATCGTTTTTAATCATGATCATTCATTACTATTGTTATTGCTATTATTATTGCTTGGAAAGGATTGTGCGACATGTGGATGTTTGGTTAATGGTTGGGGTGTGGAGGGTGGCTTTTGTGTTTGAAATGTTTCTTTTTCATTTTTGAGGGCAAGATGCAAACAAGCTTGCCATGTGCTTATTCTTTTCCCTTATTAAACAAATTTCGTTCGTTCGTTCGTTCGTTCTCTCTCTCCTCTCCTCTCTCTCTCTCTCTCTCTCTCTCTCTCTCTCTCTCTCTCTCTCTCTTCGCTCTCTCTCTCTCTCTCTCTCTCTCTCTTTCTCTCTCTCCTCCTCTTCCCCACCCAACCCACCGTCTCTCTCTTCTCAGTCTTTATACATTGTGGTTCAGTATGACATTTATCATCACGC
>CM065718.1:5879724-5884724 GCA_033310375.1 Conus canariensis | reverse complement strand
CACACACACACACGCACACACACACACGCACACACACACACACATTCACTCACTCACACGCACACAGGAGAGAGAGGGGGTATGAGAGAGAGAGAGAGAGGAGAGAGAGAGAAGAGAGAGAGAGAGAGAGAGAGAGAGAGAGAGTTTTACATGATAAAAAGAAGAGTGACCCCCAAATTACTTTGTTATCTGAAATTCCATCGCTTGCGTGTGTGTCCGTGCGTGCATGCGTGGTGTGTGTGTGTGTGTGTGTGTGTGTTGTGTGTGTGTGTGTGTGTGTGTGTGTGTGAACATTCAGTTTTCTTTGGCATTCATTGCCTTGTTAGGCACACAAAAAGGAACAGTGAAGCAGTGGAGAGCTAGCTATCTCTCAGAAGACAAAAAAAAGTTGTTGTACCAGGAAATAAACCTGAGATGACTATCAAGAATGGCGCAAAAACTTAACTGCTAATAATAAACGGTGATTGACAGGAAAGACAACAAAAGCGAAAAACTGCCTGACGTCAGGTTATGAAGGAAAGATAGATTTTATGGCTGTCTTAAATTTTCCCGCGTGTGTGTGTGTGTGTGATGTGTGCGGGTGTGTTTGCGGGTGGGTGGATGAGGGGGAGGCGTGCGTCTCATGGAAAATCGTTTGCGGCGTTCAATGGAGTGCCAAGCTCTTTTGCTCCTTTATTATACAATTCTGGTGGAAAGAAATCAGCGCCAAGCATGTGTCAGGATATCACAAGTTCGTTGATACACACATCGGTTATTACTAATCTTTCAGTATTGTGTTGACACCCCATGTGCATCGCCCAAACGTCTGTCAAATGCTCAAACGCGGCGACAAAGTTAGGCGGAGATACTTTCAGCCGTTTAGCGGACCCCACGAGCTACAACCATTGTGCCGCCGTGAAATGTGATCCAGGTGTACATTACACACACACAGAGGCACACACACACACACACACACACACACGCGCGCGCGCGCACACACACGCGGGCGCGCAAGCATGCACGCACGCACACGCACACACGAACGCATGCAGGAACCCACACACCCACACCCCCCCACATACACACATGCACGCACGCGCGCACACTCACCGCACAGAGACCGAGAGAGAAAGAGAGTTGGGGGAAGAGAGAGGGGGAAGGGAGAGAGAGAGAGAGAGAGAGAGAGAGAGAGAGAGAGAGAGAGAGGAGAGAGAGAGAGAGGCAAAGTCAGAGACACGGAGAGAGAGAGAGAGAGGCAAAGTCAGAGACACGGAGAGAGAGAAAGAGAGCGGGGGGGGGGGGGGGGGGGGAGGAAGAAAGAGTTCAAAAGAGGGACGGATGTTCAGAGAGACATACAGATACACAGGCAGACAGACAGACAGAGAAACAAAGACTAGGAAAACGTTTGCTGTTTATACAAGACAGAGAGAAAATCCTAACAAAACGAATGGCGTGGGGGGCCAATGGAAATAGATTGAGAGTAGCCACTGCTTCAACCCATCATTCCTGGCGTGTTCTGCGTGGACCTTTTTCTACCCATCTCTCCCCTCCTCTTTTACTCGTTTTCTCCCCCCCCCCCCCCCCCACCCCCTGCGTACCCCCATCTCCCCTCCTCTCTCTCTCTCTCTCTCTCTCTCTCTCTCTCTCTCTCTCTTTCTCTCTCTGTCTCTGTGTCTCTTTCCTACGCAAGAAGAGAGCCAATCGTGAGATAAGACAAAACGCTGGAAAAAAAACCGCTGGGAATGAGGAACATTGTTGAAGATACCCGGGATATGGGAAGCTGCTGAAGGAACAAGTGATGGGAAGTTGTTGACCGTATCTGGAATAGGAGAAATTATTGAGTGTATGTGGAATAGTGGAAACTGTGAAGGAGTCATGTGGACAAGGGGAAGTTATCAAAAATACCTGGAATTGGGAAAATTGTCTAGAATAGGGGGAAGATGTTAAAGATACCTTTGACAGTGGAAGTTCATTGAAGATATCTGCCACAGGAGAAGCTGCTAAAGGGTAACGTGGACTAGGGCAGGCTGTTCCAGATATCTGGAGCAGGTGAAGTTGTTACAGATAACTGGAAAAGGGAAAGTTGTTTCAAAGGTACCTTAACTGGGAGAAATGGTATTAAAGGTACCTAAAATAATGGAAGGTGTTTCAAAGATACCTAAGGTAGGGAAAGTTTTTCAAAGATACCTAAGGTAGGGAAAGCTTTTTTCCAAAGGTACCTAAAGCAGGGGAAGTTGTTTAAAAGGCACCTGAAACAGGGGAAGTTGTTTTCAAGGTGGCTAAAAAGAGGGGGGGGGGGGGGTGTTTAAGATTGTCCGGAATAGGGGAAATTGTCAAAGGTAAGTGGAGTAGGGGAACTTGCTGAAGATACGAAGAAAAAGGAGAAGGGGAGTTTGTTTGAAAAGTACCTAAGATAGGGGAAGTTGTTTTAGATTACCTGGATCAGGCGAAGTAGTTAAAGATATCTACAACACGGGATGCTGTTCGGTGTGCCGGTTTCAAGGGAAGCTGTTAAGAGGTGAAAGGGAAGCAGTCAAAGATACCTTGAAACAGGGAAGGCTGCTAAGGATGCCACCCATGAGGAAAGTCGTTAAAAGGGGTCAGGAATGGGGGAAATTGTCACAGAAACCTGGGATTGGCGAAAATGATGGAAATTGTAAAGGACAGGGAAAGGTGTTTATTAACAAGCCTGGAGCAGGGAAAGTTGCCAAGGTTGTAAGGTACAGGAGAAGCTGCTGGTAAAGATATCTATCTAGGATAGAGGAAGTTGATAAAGATATCTATCTAGGATAGAGGAAGTTGGTAAAGATATCTGTCTAGGATAGAGGAAGTTGGTAAAGATATCTATCTAGGATAGAGGAAGTTTGTAAAGATATCTATCTAGGATAGAGGAAGTTTGTAAAGATATCTATCTAGGATAGAGGAAGTTTGTAAAGATATCTATCTAGGATAGAGGAAGTTGATAAAGATATCTATCTAGGATAGAGGAAGTTTGTAAAGATTATCTAGGATAGAGGAAGTTTTAAAGATATCTATCTAGGATAGAGGAAGTTGATAAAGATATCTATCTAGGATAGAGGAAGTTGATAAAGATATCTAGGATAGAGGAAGTTGATAAAGATATCTATCTAGGATAGAGGAAGTTGATAAAGATATCTATCTAGGATAGAGGAAGTTGATAAAGATATCTATTAGGATAGAGGAAGTTTGTAAAGATATCTAGGATAGAGGAAGTTTGTAAAGATATCTGTCTAGGATAGAGGAAGTTGATAAAGATATCTAGGATAGAGGAAGTTGATAAAGATATCTAGGATAGAGGAAGTTGATAAAGATATCTATCTAGGATAGAGGAAGTTGATAAAGATATCTAGGATAGAGGAAGTTGATAAAGATATCTAGGATAGAGGAAGTTGATAAAGATATCTAGGATAGAGGAAGTTGATAAAGATATCTATCTAGGATAGAGGAAGTTGATAAAGATATCTATCTAGGATAGAGGAAGTTGATAAAGATATCTATCTAGGATAGAGGAAGTTGATAAAGATATCTATCTAGGATAGAGGAAGTATAAAGATATCTATCTAGGATAGAGGAAGTTTGTAAAGATATCTATCTAGGATAGAGGAAGTTTGTAAAGATATCTATCTAGGATAGAGGAAGTTTGTAAAGATATCTATAGGATAGAGGAAGTTTGTAAAGATTATCTAGGATAGAGGAAGTTTGTAAAGATATCTATCTAGGATAGAGGAAGTTTGTAAAGATATCTATCTAGGATAGAGGAAGTTTGTAAAGATCATATCTAGTGGTATAGAGGAAGTTTGTAAAGATATCTATCTAGGATAGAGGAAGTTTGTAAAGATATCTAGGATAGAGGAAGTTGTATAAAGATTCACAGGGATGAGGAAGTGGTTTAAGCACATAGATAGAGGAAGTCTGATAAGTGCATAGGGATAAGGGAGTGGTATAAGCACAACGATAGAGGAAGCTGATAACCGTGCAAGGGATAAGGGGTGTGGTATAAGACAACGAAGTAGAGGAGTGATAACGGTGCAAGGATAAGGGAGCTGTGGAAGGCTGAAGAAGTAAGGGAGCTGTGAAAGGCTGAAGAAGTAAGGGAGCTGTGAAGGGCTGAAGAAGTAAGGGAGCTGTGGAAGGCTGAAGAAGTAAGGGAGCTGTGAAGGGCTGAAGAAGTAAGGGGAGCTGTGAGTAAGGCTGAAGAAGTAAGGGAGCTGTGAAGGGCTGAAGAAGTAAGGGAGCTGTGAGAAGGGCTGAAGAAGTAAGGGAGCTGTGAAGGCTGAAGAAGTAAGGGAGCTGTGAAGGCTGAAGAAGTAAGGGAGCTGTGAAGGCTGAAGAAGTAAGGGAGCTGTGAGGCTGAAGAAGTAAGGGAGCTGTGAAGGTGAAGAAGTAAGGGAGCTGTGAAGGGCTGAAGAAGTAAGGGAGCTGTGAAGGCTGAAGAAGTAAGGGAGCTGTGAAGGCTGAAGAAGTAAGGGAGCTGTGAAGGGCTGAAGAAGTAAGGGAGCTGTGAAGGGCTGAAGAAGTAAGGGAGCTGTGAAGGGCTGAAGAAGTAAGGGAGCTGTGAAGCTGAAAGTAAGGGCTTGAAGGGAAAGTAAGGGAGCTGTGAATGGCTGAAGAAGTAAGGGAGCTGTGAAGGCTGAAGAAGTAAGGGAGCTGTGAAGGCTGAAGAAGTAAGGGAGCTGTGAAGGCTGAAGAAGTAAGGGAGCTGTGAAGGCTGAAGATAAGGGAGCTGTGAAGGGCTGAAGAAGTAAGGGAGCTGTGAAGGCTGAAGAAGTAAGGGAGCTGTGAAGGGCTGAAGAAGTAAGGGAGCTGTGAAGGGCTGAAGAAGTAAGGGAGCTGTGAAGGGCTGAAGAAGTAAGGGAGCTGTGAAGGGCTGAAGAAGTAAGGGAGCTGTGAAGGGCTGAAGAAGTAAGGGAGCTGTGAAGGGCTGAAGAAGTAAGGGAGCTGTGAAGGGCTGAAGAAGTAAGGGAGCTGTGAAGGGCTGAAGAAGTAAGGGAGCTGTGAAG
>CM065718.1:5869724-5874724 GCA_033310375.1 Conus canariensis | reverse complement strand
GGGATTGAACAGGGGTGCTTGAAGAGAAGGGAGATGCGGGGAATGAGTGGGGGGGGGGGGGGGGGGGTGTTAAAGGTTAATACTCCTAGTATGCTCCAAAGAGCCATTATAATCGATTTCGGGACTGTTTAAAGAGGAACAGTTATGATTGTGTACCTTTAAACTCTTTGGCGAGAGTCTTACCACGTGATGATGAAATATCCGGCGTAAGGCGGCATAACTGTGTCATGTGGATGGATGAATGTGTTTTGCTTCTCATTTACATGCTAAGTATAGACGCTCAGTGCTGGTGAATGTGAGTGCCCTTCACACGCTGCTATATATAGAGTTTGATTATTGACATTCATGGCCACGGCAATGCTACGTAGACAAAGTGATCATTGGCATTCACGTCCATGGTGTTGTTACATCGAGTTGAATTCTCCACTTCGTGTTCAGGCTAAATACAGAGTTTTGAGCATTTACATTCATGTTCGCGGCAAAGCTATGAAATGGCTTTTTTTTTCAGTCACTTTTTTATGTCCATGGCAGTGTTAGATAATAGATTTTTGTTTTTCATCATGCACATTCATCTTCACGGCGATAGCATACGGAGTGTTTGCCATTCATTTCAATCTAAACTCCAGTGCTATATAAAGAGTGTTTGATCATTTGCATGCACGTTCACAGCAAATGCTGTAAACAGAGATTTCTGATGTTCAGGGAAATGGTTTACGTGGAGAGTTTTACCATTTATATTCATAGTCACCCGTTGTACAGGCCATTCGCATGAAATCATTTTTTTTCCAGGATTTGCATGAATTGTTTGACATTTTCTGGTTATGTATGTATTACCTTCGGCAGTTACGCGAATACTGATAATGTCCCAAATGACGAGGCAATACATGAACTGTATGGCCGCTTACGACATGTATGATTGTTCTTCATCATTTGCGCAACAAACAGATTGGAACCCCCGCCCCCCCCCCCCCTCCCCGCCCCGCCGTCCCCCTTGAAAGTATAGTCGCTATTTGGAGTTGAGCCGTGTGAATATAAGATTATAAACGTTTTTGATGTCAATGCCATGGTTGTATTGTGTTTTCTTTTCTTCGTTGTTGTTGGTTCTGCAAATCTTATGTCCAGACCATACCAACGTAATAGTTGTTTTCTCTTAGATTGTTGCTGTTGTTTATCTGCGAAAGCTGTACTAAGATTTGATTTAGGGTTTGTTTTCTGGTTGCACACGTGTATCAATGTATACATGTACTGTACTAGTGATTATTATGTCTGTAGGTTTTTCGATTCTCGTCCATTAAAATGAACCGTGGAACTCATCGTTACCGCGTGTGTGTGTGTGTGTGTGTGTGTGTGTGTGTGTGTGTGTGTGTGTGTGTGTGTGTGTGTGTGTGTGTGAGGGAGAGAGAGAGAGAGAGAGAGAGAGAGAGAGAGAATATGTATATCCATGTATTGCATTAAGTGTGTATGTGTACGTGCGTGTGTTTGTGTTTATGTTTCTCTGTTTATCTCTCTCCTCTCTCTCTCTCTCTCTCTCTCTCTCTCTCTCTCTCTCTCTCTCTGTCTCTCTCTGTTCGTGTGTATCTGTGTGTCGGTGCGTATATATATATATATATATATATATATATTATATATATAGTGATGAATAATAAGTCGTTAATACCGCCCACGGAATTCAATTTTTCATTATTCAAGCTTTCACCTGTCAAAAGGCTTCCTCAGGAACCGGATCGTACACACACACACACACACACACACACACACACACACACACACACACACACACACACACACACACACACGTATATATTTGTGGGGGAAATGACGGCTGTTTGTCAAAATAACCAAACTTGACGTCAAAAACAAAGAAAGAAACAAACAAAGGGAGGAAGGGAAAGAGAGCAGAACAGCGGACAGTGTCCACTACTGTGTTGTCCAACGCTGTAGGAGGATCAATCGCACCATTCGACCACGGAGAGGGGAACCGCTTCTCATGCACCGGTGTGTAACGTCGTGATGAGTACTGACCTGTGCGTTCGCCAAAATACAAACATGCAAAACAAGGTTCAAGCTAACGGCCATCTGATACACAATACGACACAGACAAGCCAATTTACGAACAACAAAAAAAATTGTCGTCCGACGTCACCAAAAAAATAATAAAATAAAATGAAAATAACAGGTGACAATATGCAAAACAACATTTTCCAGATGGCTGTCTGCAACGTAATGTCGAAAATTAAATTCTTGTGTTCCATAATATTGTGTATTCAATCAGTATTATTTGGCACTGTGTTTTGTGTATTTTGGCTTGTTTCCGGCAATTCTGATATCCGTTTCCGTGTCCTGGTCTATGATTGTTAGGTGTGATCAAGATTGTCACCAGAAAAGAAAAGATACGTTTCCGTGTCCTGGTCTATGATTGTGAGGTGTGATCCAGATTGTCACAAGAAAAGAAAAGAGACGCCCAAAGGTGCCAGTGGGACCCAGAGAAGTACTGTCCTCAACCGCCGAACCAACCAGTCGGGAGCAGTCCTGCACCACCCTTGAAGCCTGCGCTGTCTTGACGCGAGTGCAGGCACGCGCAGGCATTCTACTGATACGTCATAAAATAGAAGAAAGAAAGTAAAAAAAAAAAAAAAAGCGTGGATCCGTTCTTTGATCGGATCCGTAGAAACATTTATGGACCATTCTGGGGTCATATTCATCTTTTGCAAGTTTCGTCACCGTTGATTCAGAAGTTTTTGTGTAATTTGCGGTAGACAGATAAACAACGACTCAGATGGGAAATCATTTCAGCAGAGGTCGTAAACGTGGATTTTCTGGATTGATTGATATAAATCGTGTTAGTGCTGCAATCAGGAAAACGAGCTTTTTTTTTTTTTTTTTTTTTTACTTTGATTACTGATTCAGCTGGGGGGAAAACGCAACGATTTAGATATTTGGGAAGTTTGAATCGAGAGTTCACTCAGTCAGCACAGCATGTGAGGAAGATGCGGTGGGTGTCGAAAGTACGTGTAGTGGTACATCTTCTTTTGTTGGGAGATAGGTCTAGCTTAGGTAGCAATATGATTTGATATTGTTTCTTTTTCCTCAGTGATAATACCTTTCTCGTCCCTGTTAGTGCCGTTCTACTCCGGTGCTTTATCGATATGTGTTGATACGGAGACTGCAACGTGGGTATGCAAATACGAGTTCCAGAATAATCTCCACGCTTGCAGAGACCGAGTGCACACGTTGGGGATGTCTGTCAAACCTTGATGCATGTTAACAGTATTCATGAGTGCCCTGCTTTAATTCTGGAACCAAGATGTTGTGGTTTAACCAACGAAGATAATTTTCCGCGTTGAATTTCGGGCTTTTCTGCCGAGATTTCACGTCTTTTACTTGATATTTCTTCTTCTGTTTGACTGTAAGTTTAGATTTCTCTCTCTTGTCTGTCTTTTCTTCTTTTTTTCAGTTTTTTTTTTTCAAACTTAAACCGAGTACAAGTAAGGAGAAACAGAACATGTACATAGTGTATGAAGATAACAATAGTTTTATTTTAAGTACATCCAAATAAGTTATCGTCTTTGTTTGTACAACAAATCACGGACATTTATTAATAGCAAAATGACTCCAAGGCAAAGAACATCTATAATGGAAACAATAAATATTTAGAAAAATAGCAAATAAGAGAGAAAGATCAGATCAGTAAATCCACAAGAGAAAAACAAGATCAAGCATATAAACGTACTCCCTGTTTATCTTGAATACGCGTGAGATATTCCATAAAGAGGAAAAACGTTTTGGCCGTTATAGCGTTAGTAACGCTATGTTGGTAAACATCGGCCATCATCCGTGACCCATAATGACATACCTACAAATTTTCAGAAGATCGGCCAAGTACTTTCTGAGATTTTCCATAAAGAAGAAAACGGCTATGGGTCGTTATAAGCCGTTAGTAACGGCTATAAACTGTAACTAAACATCGGCATCATCCGTGACCCATAATGAACATGCCTTCAATTTTCAGAAAGATCGGCCCAGTAGTTCTGTCTGGAGCGTGTGGAACACTTTTGCCCACGGACGGACACACAGACAGCAGACAGACAGACTGGGAGTACAAAAAGCATTACATGGCCGTGCATTACCATAGCGACTTGAAACATACTGAACTATCCAGTAGTGTAAGTAATGGAACCATCATGTAGCAAATTTGCTTGAGGTACGTCAAGACGAGTAACATACTTCCCTTCGTGTCCTCCTTTCAAACAGTTTCTTGATGCGTGTTACTGTGCAGTGCAATGTCAAAGTGAGACACGAGATAGTCACACCATTCACACGGGTAGGTAATGTTGCTAATAGCCCAGCCGACCGCAAAGGGCATGTCAGGGCTGTCACCTCTGAAGTCAACTCACTAGCTTTTAAAAAAAAAAACCAGATTATTTCCCACAACCCTTTAAAAAAACATTTTCCATACAGATCTATTGCAAAGCGAGAGGACTGCAGGCGGAATCTAAACAAATCATTACACCCAAACACATACGACACACACGACACACACGACGCACACACGACCACACACACACACACACACACACACACACACACACACACACACACACACACACACACGTACGCACACATACACGCACGTACGCACGCACACACGCACGCGCACGCATGCACACACGCGCACGCACGCACGCACCCGTACACACACACACACACACACACACACACACACACACACACACACACACACACACACACACAATACACACATACAGCACACGCACAAATACACACACACACACACACACACACACACACACACACACACACACACACACACACACACACATACACACACACGCACGCTCGCAAACGCACGCACGCACGTATGCACATAAGGAGGCATGCGCACACACTAGCTTACTACCAAAAGCACCTAACTAAGCAGCAGACTGAGTAATGATGTATATGTATATGAGGCATCGCGGCCAGGGTTTAACATTGCCTGT
>CM065718.1:5839724-5852224 GCA_033310375.1 Conus canariensis | reverse complement strand
AAGAGGGACATTTGGGTGTACATTTCTCTTTTCTTTCTGATGATGTCGTCATCTATCTTTCCATACTCATGATGACCACACCCATATTGCCTTTTGTCGTGGTTTCATAATCGATTTTTCCTTGTTGGTTTCCCTATCGATCTGTCGTTTCTCCCCATGGCCTCATCTATGTTTTTTTCATGATGTCCGTATCCTTATTTTGTTTAAAATCCTGATGTTGCTGTTTGTTATTGCCTTCCCCATGATGTTGTCATTTATCGTCCATGCAGGTGGCGACATCAGGGCTGTCCACTGTGTAAACTTGTTTGGATTGTTGCACTGGCCAGTTCAGGCATGTCTACTTTTTTTTCTGTTTTTTTGCAGTAGTTGAGATGGGTACATTGGCCGTATTAGGGCTGTCTGCTTACTACAGTTGTTTGGATAGGTACATTCAGGCGTGATGTTCACATGCACCATAACTTACGTGACAGATAAGAATGACCATTTCAGACTGCATGTGTGTGAGCGGGGAAGGTGGGAGCACGGGAAAACATGAGAACAGCGCATTAAAATGGGCAGTGGAAATGAATTTTATGTCAGTTGGAGCTTCAAACCGCAAACGCGATGCGTCACAAGTAGGTCAACCAGGCACCATGTTATTTTCGATGTAGGATAATTGTTCATATATCGTATCTTGTTCTTTTCGGTGTAGGATATCCGTTCATAACTAGCAGTATGTTATTTCCGGTGTAGGATATCCGTTCATACCCGGCACTGTGTTATCTTCGATGTAGGGTATTCGTTCATATTTTGTACCCTGTTATTTTCGGTGTAGGATATCCGTTCATAACTAGCAGTATGATGTTTTCTGTGTAGGACATCCGTTTATATCTGGTACCATATTATTTTTGGTGTAGGATACCTGTTCGTATCTGGCACCATGTTATTTTTTGGTGTAGGATATCCGTTCACATTTAGCACCGTGTTACTTTCTCTACAAGGTGTAGGCTATTCGGCACACCAGGCTCCATGTTACTTTCTGCGTAACATGTAGGCTCTCCGTGCACATCCAGCACAATGTTTCCTTCGCCGTGAAGTGTGTACTGGCATCCATGGTACTTCTGCTGCAAGATGGATATCCGTGCACTCCTTGCGGCATGTTACTTAATCCGTGATGTGTAGGCTATCCGCGCGCACGTGCCACTATGTTACTTTCTTTGTGAAGTGTAGGATACCCGGTACACACCTGACACTGTTTATTTCGCCGTAAAGTGTAGGATACCCGGTGCACGCCTGACACTGTGTTTATTTCGCCGTAAAGTGTAGGATACCCGGTGCACGCCTGACACTGTGTTTATTTCGCCGTAAAGTGTAGGATACCCGGTGCACACCTGACACTGTGTTTATTTCGCCGTTAAGTGTAGGATACCCGGTGCACGCCTGATACTGTGTTTATTTCGCCGTAAAGTGTAGGATACCCGGTGCGCACATGACACTGTTTATTTCGCCGTAAAGTGTAGGATACCCGGTGCACGCCTGACACTGTGTTTATTTCGCCGTAAAGTGTAGGATACCCGGTGCACGCCTGGTATTATGTTACTTACTCTGTATGATGTAAAATATCTGTGCACATTTGGCATCAGAACCATGTCCTATCTGAAGTTGTAAAATGTGGCAGCTTCTGTTTTCTCCGTCGGCTTAGAACCTTGGAATACCTTGAGGAATAAACCCCCGATCAGCTGTCTGTGATTCAGTCACTGGCTTTTTGCTGTAGTCCAGCATACCAGCTGGAGCCATTTCAGGGCCGTCACCACGCAAAGGATAGATAGTACTGTCAACACGCTTGCGCGCGCGCGCGCGCGCACACACACACACACACACACACACACACACACACACACACACACACACACAACATGCACGAACGCACACACACACACACACACACAACACACACACACCACACACAACACCAACACACACACACACAGTGATAGAGAGAGAGAGGGAGGACGGAAAAAAAGTGGCGTACGTACATATAGTCATGTCAACCAATGCACGTTATATAAGCTGGACGACTGGCGTCTTAGGACATGTAAAAACTAGGCCATGCCGAGTGCGTCAGCCATCGGTTCTTGTCATAAACAAACATGGAGTTCAACATTGGCCTGACGATTATTTCCTCACTCCCTTTGTTTTTGGATTTGTGTAGTTTGGACAGCGGTTTTGTTTTTGTTTTTTTTCCAGTCTGCTTTCCATATTCCTTGCCTTTTTTACCGCTCGATGTAATTAATCGAATTATTGCTTATTGAGGTCATCAGGATCGTGAGTCGTGACAGTCATTGTACACGAAAGTAAAGAAATAATTTTTTCATTTGAAAACTCTTTCATTATAGAAGTTAGCAGTGGACTGCAGGGCCGAGGGGATGGAGAGCGGGGCTGCTTCTCTTAGCAGTGGACTGCAGGGCCGAGGGGATGGAGAGCGGGGCTGCTTCTCTTAGCAGTGGACTGCAGGGCCGAGGGGATGGAGAGCGGGGCTGCTTCTCTTAGCAGTGGACTGCAGGGCCGAGGGGATGGAGAGCGGGGCTGCTTCTCTGTTTCTCACTGCTGCCGATCCTCCACCATCTCGTGCAGAGTTCATGCACGCTCAATTTTTTTCCTATGCAAGTTGTAGCTTATTTGCCTTCCCCCGAAGTCGAATTTCATTTTTTTCTCTATCGTCGGTTTTAGAACTGTCTCTCCCCACACCGCCCACCCTTCCCCCACACCCACTTCTTTTTTTTTTCGTAGATCTGTTCTTTTTTAAGTGTTTAAACAAAACAAGGTTTTTAAAAAATTAGATGTTCTCAGTGGGTGAAAATCTGGGTGTGCTGGTTGACTACACGCGTTTCAACAACTCTCTTCCCTTGCATTAGTCGCACCTTCCACGTCGAGCGCAGAAGACTCGGTTCCTTCCGTTTCTGTCTTAATGAAAAAGCTGTCTCTGCTTGTACGCGCTCCTTTGTCCATTGTACACCAGATAACGGAGAATCTTCTGTGGTCCTGAGGATGTAGCCTCAATAAAATCCAAACCATTGCTGCACGCTGTGGTTTCGGATATTCTAACCATGCTTTTCTTGCACCAGTCTCTGTTGTTCCCCTTGGTCGGTCGCACTTTGAACCAGAGATGTATTCTAATATCTCTTCTGTCGTTTAAATCACGTGAAGACCAGGCTCCAGCGTGTCACTCTGAACCTCTCAGTCTGTCCACACACCCCTTTACCTTCGTTCTGCTGCTGACACCCAAATCTGCAGACTCCCTTCTTTTAGGCCAACGTTGTTCTTTCTGGCATCCATATGTGCAGACTTCCATCTTTCAGGCCTAAATCCTACGGCCGACGTTTTCCTTTCATACCAGGGTCCCTCTGTCTGTGTGACCGGCTCCCTTTCTCTGCTCGCCAGGCAGACCTGACCACAAGTTATACAGCTTTCCTCCAATTGTTTCCTCTAAGAAGCCTCCTGATCCTTACCCATCGCCCTTTTTACTTAGTTCACGACTTCTCTGACTTTTAGGCAGGGAGGGTATGTGTGTGTATTGTGTGTGTGTGTGTGTGTGTGTGTGTGTGTGTGTGTGTGTGTGTGTGTGTGTGTGTGCATTTGAAATGTACTGCTCAACACCATTGTTGATAAAATTTTGTTAGATCGTGTTGCCATGACTGTCGTGGTGTACTGGGCACGTAGCAGCAGCAGCAACGGTAGTAGTAGAGTAGTAGTAGTAGTAGTATAGTAGAAGTAGTAGTAGAAGTAGTAGAAGTAGTAGGCCTAGTAGTCGGAGAGGTAGTAAGAGTCATGACGAAGCACCACCAGCAATAGCAGTGCTAGAAATGGCAGTACTCGTTGTGAGCGAAAAATTATGCTGATCATTGCGATAGGTATAATGTTGCTAGTAATTACTGCCACTGTTATAGTTTTCTTCTTTTTCTTTTTCGTGTCACTGAATGCTGTGACTCACGGTGAAATCCGCTTTCGTTTTTTTCCCCCGCCCCCTCCCCCTTCCTCCCTCTCCTCCATCCCTCCCCTATCCTCCCATTGTTATGTTAAAATAGTTCTCGTAATAGTAATCATTTTAATTGGATAGATGACTTGTGAGCGCTTACACACACACACACGCACGCACGCACGCACGCACGCACGCACGCACGCACGCACGCACGCACACACACACACACACACACACACACACACACACGCCCGCACGCAGGCGCCATGCACACACACACACTCACACACACACACACACACACACGCACACACGCACGCACGCACGCATACACACACGCACGCACGCACACACACATACATACACATACACACACACTCACACTCACACGCACAAACGAGAGAGGGGAGAGAGAGAGAGAGAGAGAGAGAGAGAGAGAGAGAGAAAATAAGCTCACTGACTGACTGACTGGCCGACTGACTGACTGACTGAATGAATGAATGAATGATTTAGACAGCGACATACGGGGAGGGAGGGGGGGGGGGGGAGAGAGAGAGAGAGAGAGAGAGAGAGAGAGAGAGAGAGAGAGAGAGAGAATGCCAGAGAGAGAGAGAGACGGACGAATTGACGGACAGACGGACGGGGGAAGGGTGGGTGGGCGGGTGAGTGAGTGAGAGAGAGTGAGAGAGAGATTCTATTTCAGCCCCGTCATGGCCTTTTCCTCATTTATTCTCACGATCCATCTTCAAACCCGACTTCCTGCCTTTTGAGGCAAGTTTCAGCAATCAACCTCACCTTGATGGACGTCCGCCCGAACCCTCAGCACCGGGATCATCCCCCAAGGCCTCAAACGGTGGTTCCAGACACCTTCCCTCTCTGAACGTTCCGCCTCTTTCCACTTTAAGACTGGGGTCAACAGAGGGTGCCATCTGCTTGGTTCTAGACAAATGTGATCCTCCGTCCACCAAACAGTGTCGTAGGCCACAGGTGCTGAGAAAAAAAAAAGCAATCCTCTACAACTAACAGGGCCAATAACGTAGTCAGATGGTATTAAATGCGGCTAAAGACTAGTGAATACCCTGCTTCTTGGACTAAGAAAGTTAATGTTTTTTATTGAATAAAGGGCGGTGGGTGAGGGGACTCCACACTAACGGGGCCAATGGCGCAGTCAGATGGTATCAAACACGCCTAATGACTCGTGAATGCTCAGTTACGTGGACTAAAAAAAAAAAAAGTTAAAGTAATTATCAAATAAGAGGGGGGGGGGGGGGGGGGGGGGAGGGGATCCCCACAGCTAACAAGGCCAATGGCGCAGTCAGATGGTATTAAAGACGCCTAATGACTCGTGAATGCCCTGTTGTGTGGAGGAAAAAAAAGGCCAGTGTGATCATCGAATGAAGGGAGAAAAACTCCACAGCTAGCAGGGCCAATGGCGCAGTCAGATGGTATTAAATACGCCTAATGACTCGTGAATGCTCTGTTAGGTGGACTGAAAAAAAAGTTGATATCATCATCTGATAAAAGGGAGGGAGGCTACATAGATAGCAGGGCCAATGGCGCAGTCAGATGGTATTAAATACGCCTAATGACTCGTGAATGCTCTGTTAGGTGGACTGAAAAAAAAGTTGATATCATCATCTGATAAAAGGGAGGGAGGCTACATAGATAGCAGGGCCAATGGCGCAGTCAGATGGTATTAAATACGCCTAATGACTCGTCAATGCTCTGTTAGGTGGACTGAAAAAAAAGTTGATATCATCATCTGATAAAAGGGAGGGAGGCTACATAGATAGCAGGGCCAATGGCGCAGTCAGATGGTATTAAATACGCCTAATGATTCGTGAATGCTCTGTTAGGTGGACTGAAAAAAAAGTTGATATCATCATCTGATAAAAGGGAGGGAGGCTACATAGATAGCAGGGCCAATGGCGCAGTCAGATGGTATTAAATACGCCTAATGACTCGTGAATGCTCTGTTAGGTGGACTGAAAAAAAAGTTGATATCATCATCTGATAAAAGGGAGGGAGGCTACATAGATAGCAGGGCCAATGGCGCAGTCAGATGGTATTAAATACGCCTAATGACTCGTGAATGCTCTGTTAGGTGGACTGAAAAAAAGTTGATATCATCATCTGATAAAAGGGAGGGAGGCTACATAGATAGCAGGGCCAATGGCGCAGTCAGATGGTATTAAATACGCCTAATGACTCGTGAATGCTCAGTTATGTGGACTAAAGAACAACTTGATTAATCAATGAATTAAGGGGAAAATCTCCACATCTAACACGGCCAATGGCGCAGTCAGATGGTATTAAATACGCCTAATGGCTCGTGAATGCCCTGTTATGTGGACAAGGCTAATGGTACCATATCGTAACGTCCAAAAAAATATATAGCATGTAACTGCTGGAAGAACACGTGTGGGTCAGATGACCATCGCCAGCTCATGTCGGGTCACGGACTTCTAGAACCTTGGAGAAGTGGCACCCTGTGTTGGTCCCGAGAGGAGAGGAAAGCCAAAAGAGTTCAGAGAGGGCGGGTCGGCGGAACCGCCGTTCGATGGCGGGTAGGATTGGGCGGGGGGGTGGTGGTCTTTGGTGCTGGGGGTCGGGGGTCGTCTGTCAAGGGGGGTTGTTTTGTTGGAATCTGTCTCAAAGGGAGGATGAGGGTGTTGAAGGTGGATCGGAGAATAACTGTGGAGAAAGTCTGGTGGTTCTGAAATAGAATCTGAGAGTGTATGTACGTAGGTCACACACACACACACACACACACACACACACACACACACACACACACACACACCCCTACCTACCTGTGTACACCCTCCCTCCCTGTCCCCCTCTCTCTCTCTCTCTCTCTCTCTCTCTCTCTCACACACACACACACACACGCACACACACACGCACACGCACACACACACGCACACACGCCTACACACCTTCACACGAGAGCGCGCGCACGCATACACACACACACACACACACACACACACACACACACACACACACACACACTCACGCACGCCTGCACTCACACACGCATGCTCACATACACGCACATACAAACACATGCACGGACACATATACGCACGCACGCACACACATGCAAACACATACAAGCACATGAACACATTTTCACACACACACATTTTCATACACACACACGCACGCGCGCATGCACACACACACACACACACACACACACACACACACACACACACAAGATGGCGGACACACACAGTGGCTAGCTTAAACATCAGCGGCAGTTTTTTTGTGAGTTGTTGGGGAACATGAAGTCAAGAGCCTTCAGAAAGTTAGCGGCGCCCAAATCAACAGGCCTGCGACCGTGGCGTTATTCAACTTTACTGGGAAATGCTCGTCGCCAGCAGAACTATGCCGAAACAGACGAGCAGCGAGACGACACTCCGTTACTGGAGCTTGCTGTGCCTGCAGCTGCCCAAGCAACATCAACCCATCGTCATTCAACGGAGTCATCTACAACAACAAATGAGGTCGGTGAAGAAAATTACGCTCTTGGCATGATATTAACTCTAGAAGATCGCATCAAATCATTGGAAAATGCCGTTTTCGCTCAAACGAAGATCCTAGAGAAAATAGCCAAACCCACGTTTCCATGACAACAACAGCTACACAAACAGAAATATGTCCTACAAACACAACATCGTATGCTGAAGTGGTCAAAACCCCACCTGCGAACACATCGATCAATAAAAGACAACCTTCTGCTCAAGAAAAAGCCCAAAATGCAGAAGCAAAATCAGTTATAGGTGAAGTGAACATGAAAACAGAACATGACGTCAGGCCTCCTACTCAAAATGATGCAAAGATAAAACATGACGTCAAATCACGTCGTGACGATGTTTGTCAAAACAAGAAGAAAACGAAAGCAAAAGAAGAGAAACTAAGCCTACCGAAGGTTCTGATGATCCATGACTCGGTTGCCAACGGCGTGGACGATAGGAGACTTGGAAGTTCGTACGATTTGAATGCGACACGTCAAAGAAGCTATAAGGTAAAGGGATTAGAGCAACGTCTGCAAGAACTTGACGATGCCGAGGAGAAACCTGATGCAGTGGTAATACACTGCTGCATTAACGATCTAAAGACTTCTGCTGCAGAAGACATTAGCACATCGTTTGTGCAGACGCTGAAAACCGCAGCTAAAAAGCACGCTAAGGTTAAGTTCGCGGCCAGCAAACTGACTCCAGTTAGAGACAAGAAACTCGAAATAAAACGTGTTCTGTTTAATGCAAAAGTCACTTCTGAGTTGTATGAGGTGAAAAACATTTCGTTTATTCAAAATAACAACATCAGAATGGAGCATCTTCGAGACGAGGTGCACCTGACAAAGAGAGGTTCCAGTCTGCTGGCGGGGAACATCGGACGACACACGAGGGCCTTGCTGTGGGAGATCCCCAAGAGACCTGCCCGTCCTTCACGTCGCCATTGGTACCACGACCATCCTGGCCCACATCCTCCCAGCTGGCACAACCGGTTCTACAATCTGGAGGACTGGAACTTTTATTAGTCAACTCACACCTACTGCCGCCATGTCTTTTAATGTGACACTGCTGCTGGGTTACCTCTGTCTATTTTGTCTTTAGTCTTTAAACATATGTCACTAGGGAATGATTTTAACGTTTTTCAGTGGAACTGCAGATCAATTAACACAAACTATGAACATCTAGTACAACACCTAGCCCATCATCAATATCATGTTTTAAGTCTTCAGTCATTGAATGTTAAGAAAGAAAAGCTGCCCCAACTAGACAATTACTATTTTCCTCCTATCATCCAAAAGATAGACACTAACGAGAAAATTAATACTGCCATTTATGTGCATGAAGAGGTAAATTACACTCTGTGCCCAAATCCAGTTCCATCGGAATTACTTGGTATTCATTCTTGTGCAGTGACGGTTAAGTTTAATAACACTTTATTAACCGTCATATCTGTGTATTTACCAAAGGGTCCAGATGATAATAATACAGAATGGATTCGTACGTTTCAAGCGGACAAGGGAAAAAGGGTACTAATAACAGGAGATTTTAATGCGCATTCACCATTTTGGGAGAAGAACTGTGAAAACATTACTAGCAACCGTTTCATTGAGAATATTGTTGATTCATCTCATTGTATCTTCTGAATGACGGTAGAATAACGCGAATCCCTGATAATCCTTATCATAGAGCAACGGCTATTGATCTAACTCTTGTTTCTCCAGATCTGGCACCAATTTGTAAATGGGATTCTTTAAATGATAGCCTTAATAGTGACCATATTCCTGTTATTACTAGCTTTGAACTCTCTAGCACAAAAAACAAGGATCTAACAGAAGATAAAATCCCGAAGTATAATTACAAACATGCTAACTGGGACAAGTTTTCAGAACTTCTATCAACATTTCATGTTGAAGACGTCAATGATAAAGATATCAATGAATTGTATTCTATATTTACTAATGCAGTCCTAAGTGCTGCTAACCAATCAATTCCTATGTCTAAAACAAAGAAATCATATAAACATTCTGGCAATGTTTGGTGGAACGATGATTGTGAAAAGGCCAAAGCTGAAAAATGGATAAACTTTGAAAATTACTTAAAGGATAATTCGATTCCTAATCACCAAGAATCCAAAAAAGCAAAAAATAAAGCAAATAGAGTTAACGCAGAAGCAAAAAGACAGTATTGGTCATCATTTTGTACTAATGAAGTATATAACTATAAAGATATGCAAAAGGTATGGGGAAAAATGAAAACGATGAAGAATGGGATAAACTTACCTCAATGTCCAATCAAACTGGAGAGTTCAGATATACCCTCTAATCAAGAAAAAGCGGAAGCATTTGCTGATTTGTATGCAAATTGCAGTAGAATTACTGGACTATCAACTGAAAGTAGACAATACAGAAAAAATGAGGAGGAAAGTAATATCACATCAGATCATAGTTTTAATAAACCTCAATTAAAAAGCTATGTAAATTCAAATATAACACTCGATGAAGTAATTGAATGTATTTCTCATATGGGTAAAAATAAGACGTCTGTTGGACTAGATGGGATATCTTATAAATTGTTAAAGCATTTACCACAAAATGTAGTTCAATTTTTACATTCTTTGATACAAAAATGCTGGTCTAATGGTGAAATGCCTCTTATCTGGAAACACTCAATTGTTGTCCCTATACACAAGCAGGGAAAACCTCGGACTGATAAAAATAGCTATCGACCCATCTCCTTAACATCTCATGTATGCAAGTTAATGGAAAAAATAGTCTCAAGTAGACTAGTTCATTTCTGTGAAAAACAAAACATTATTCCAAAAAATCAAGCCGCTTTTCGCAAAGGTCGCTCCACTACTGAACATTTAGTCAAACTTACGACACAAATTAAACAGCAGTTTGGCAGACGGAAAAATATTCTAGCAACCTTTTTTGATGTGAAAAAAGCTTACGATCAAGTATGGCATTACCGATTACTCCAAAAACTTCAAAACTACAATATAAATAGTAATATGTATAACTATATACAAAATTTTTTATCACAACGTTTCATACAGGTAAGAGTTGGAAGCACATATTCTAAGTCCAGAGAACTTCAGATGGGTCTTCCACAAGGCTCAGTTATTTCACCTATTTTATTCAATATACTTATAGCAGATCTTCCAAATAATCTATCAAAAGATACAGTTTTAGCCCAGTATGCAGATGATATATGCATGTGGATGAAGGTGACAATGAAGCGTAAAACTCCAATTAGAGCACTTAACTATACCAAAAAAGTGTACCAACGCGAACTAAATAAAATTGATATATTTATGAAGGAAAATGGACTTTCTTTATCATTAGAAAAAACACATATGGTACTTTTTAATTCGGGGCATAACCCAGAAAAACTGCCTGATTTCACTATTGGTGGCAGTGTCATTAATTATTCGCAAAGCGTAAGGTTTCTAGGTGTATATTTATCATCCAAACTTACGTGGAATCAACATATAGACTATATATTAAATAAAGCCAGAAAAGCTTTAAATTTTCTCAAAATTATTAGTAAACAGCGATGGGGTCAGGACACAAAACCACTTTTATGTCTTGCTAATTCCTTAGTTCGTTCGCGTTTAACCTACGGCCAGGAATCTTTCTTTAGTGCACCAAAACATTTGTTAAACAAACTACAAAGTATAGATTGTAAAGCCTTTAAACTGGCACTAGGAGTGCCGACTCATGCTTACAATCTTGGGTCATATAAAGAAGCAGGAGTTCTTCCTCTTGATGAACATAGGAAAATCTCTGCAGCTAAGTTTGTATTAAAATCCTTCGCACATAACTCATTCTGTAATGAAGAAACAAAGATGAATTCTAAGCATGACTTTGTTAACAGGGCTAAGACAATACACTGTTTGCAACCAATTAATTCGTTTGTCTCCGACATGATTAATTCTACAGAATTAAAAAGTAAAAAAATAGCAATTAAGCCATCTTTTTTACCTGTACCATCTTGGGAACAAATTAAACCTACTTTTGATATTGATCATACAGAAATGAGCAAAAGTCAATCTCCAAACGTTCTGAAAAATTTAGTTAATGATCACATGGAAAATTACTATAGTGATTACATTAAAATATTCACAGATGGATCTGTACTTAATGGCAATGCAGGTTCAGCATTTGTAATTCCTACTATGAAAACAGTCAAACAATATCATATAGGTAATCACTATTCAGTTTTTACTGCAGAGTTGTTAGCTATTTTAATGGCTTTACAGCATATTGAGGAGTTACCTATGAATAGTTGTAAAATTTTACTCTGTGTAGATTCTAAATCGGCATTACAAGCAATCAAACATCAAAATGCCAAAAAACGTCTTGAAATGATACTAGAAATCAGACATGTAATTCATCAATTGGCATTTAAAGACATTAGTGTGACTTTTTACTGGGTTCCTTCCCATTGCGGAATATATGCCAATGAACTGGTTGACAGAGCAGCTAAAAATGCAGGACGTAATACTGAAGGGGCAATTCTAATTAACATAAATCTAGATCTGCACGAGTATTATAATCACATTGAAAAACTAGCGAGAGATAAGTTTGATAACATGCTGAAGACATCAGATAGCCAATATTCACACAACTGTATAAAAAGCGTGAGCACAATAAATTCCAAATTAATTTTAAATCACATATCTGATACAAGTTCAAGGCATATTAGTTCTCTGATGTTCAAAATTCGTTTAAATGCCTTTAAAACAAAATTTTCTAAAGATATTAAATGTGTATGTGGAAATCAAATTTCCATTAGCCATCTGATTTTACACTGTCCTAGTATCAAAGAATTAATGACGAAAACTACAGGGGATTTACTGACTCGTCAAATACCATTAACTGTTCAGGAAGTGTTAAATGACTTCCATCTTCTTAAATGTTTTTCAGAAGTTTTACACCTTAGTCCTATTGGTCTTTTCCTTTGAATAGTTAATTTATTGTTCGATTCAATTGTTGTTATACTAATCTTCTGTTAAT
>CM065718.1:5829724-5834724 GCA_033310375.1 Conus canariensis | reverse complement strand
TTTCAACTATGCCTCCAACCTTAGAAGTTCAGCAACCTCTCCCCACCTACCCCCACCCCCCATCATGGTTCTCTGCCACAAACAGTTCCTTTTATACACTGCTGACCTACTCTGCATTGCTACGAACGTATGATAGTCGTTTCCATCGCTACCCCTTCACTGAGGAGTACAGGCGCAGCGAGATTTTGGCGGTATTGAACATAGGATGGACGTACCATTTTCAGCTCGGTCCTGTTCTCCCCTTCCTATCCCGCCCGTCATTTATCATTCTTAAGTTCTTCTCCCATCCACCATTCATTCTCTGAAACCCTTTTCCTCCTCCAGAGCATCATTCATCAGCTTCACACTGTCTTCTCCTCACATCCATTGATTTAAGCTCTCGTTTTCTTCACTCGTCCATCGTTCATCCTCCTCACATTCCCCAGTTACCGTTCCCATGTTCTCTTCCACTTCATTTATGTTGTGATATTCTGTTCTCCCCCCCCCCTCCTCCCCCCGTCCTTCACTCGCCATGTTTACGTTCTCTTCGTCTCATCGTGTCAAGCATTCATTATCAACGCGGTCTGTGCTGAATGTGCCCACTGTCACGTTCGTTACGGCCATCATTATCAAGCTTTTCTCTTTCCTTCCTTTCTTCCACCGTCCTTCGTCATTCAGTGTAGCTTCACCCTGTTCATCTTTCCTGCGTTCTTCTCTCCCCTCCCGTCCATGTCCAACATTCATCGTTCTCTCAGTTTTCTACGTCCAGCATTCACCATTCTCGCGTCACCCCCCACCCCCACCCCGCCCCCCTTCTCAAGTCACCCCAGTCCAACATTCATCATTCTTGCCTTTTCCCCAGTCCAACACTCCTCATTGTCACGCACCCCCCCCCCCCCCCCCCCCCAGTTGAACATTCGTTGTGCTCACCATTCCCCTAATCCAACATGGATCATTCTCACCTTTTCCTCATTTTCACGTTTCCCCCTAGTTCAACATTTATTGTTCTCACCTTTACCCCCAATCCATCATTGGCCATTCCCACCTTTTCCCCCACTCCAGTATTCATCATTTTCAATCCCCCACCTTCTGCCGTCACATACACACTCACACACACACACACACACACACACACACACACACACACACACACACACACACACACACACACACACCACATCCTCCCGCTCACCTGTTCATTCATGTTTTCCCGTATTCACACATTCATCACTCTCATATCCCCCCCCCACACACACACACACCACAACATTCATCGTTTTTACATTTTCCCCAGTACAAAATTCATCAATTTCATGTTTTTCCCCTGTCCTACATTCATCATTCTTACGTTTCACCCCAATCCAACATTCATCATTCTCACATTTTACCCCAGTCTGACATTCACTATTTTCATGTTTTCCCCCATCCAACATTCATCATTCTCACGTTTTCCTTGGTGCATGGTACTTACATTTATCATCTTCTTGGTTTCATTTATGTTTTTTTTTTTCTGTATACACAAGCGCTTAGGGTTTATGTAAGATTATGCGCTAAAAATAAGTATTATTATTATCATTTCCGCCACTCCAAAATGTTTTATTTTCACGTTTCCTCCATCCAACATTCATTATTCTCACGTTTCCTCTGGTCAAACATTCATTATCATCACGTTTTCCCCCGTCCAAAATTGATCATCCTCACGTTTCCTGCCTCCCCAAAATGCTTTATTCTCACGTTTCCCTCTCTCCGAAATGCTTTATTCTTACGTTTTCCTTGTCCGATATTCACAAGTTTCCCGCAAGTCCCAACATTCATCATTTTCACATTTCCCTTCGTCCAACATTCGTTATTTTCGCGTCCTCTTCATCACGTTCGTCATTCACCATCCCCGCTTTCTCTTCTCTGATTTTGTCTGTCATTCGTCATTCTCTCGTTCTTCTTTTCTGATCGCATCCAGCATTCGTTCTTCTCTCACTCCCTTCTCGTTCCATTCATCATTGAATTACTCTCGCGATGTCTGATGTTCATGTACTCCATGGTTTCCACGTTCTTCCCTCTGATCTCCCTTCTCGCTTTGAATTTCCCGTTCATTATTCTCACCTTCTCTTTTTCTCTGTTTGCAATCACTCATCATTCCCTTGTTCCCTTTGTTCTATTCTGGCCATCACTGCAGCATTCCAGCGCTGTCCAGTGTTCATCAATCCATTGGTCTCACAGTCCTCTCTTCTTTTCCTGCATCGTTCTCACGTTATTTTCCCATTCACAATTCTGTCCGTCACTTTCCATACACCATTTATAATTCTGACATTCTTCTTTTCACCTCCCGTTCATAGATATCGCTTTCTGTTTTCACCCCACCTCTCATTCCTGACTGACGCTTTCATCAATTCGATCATTACTCATCTCGTGTTCTCCTCTCGTCTGTCCTTTCATCACTTTCGCGTTTTCCTGTTTTCCTTCCAATAAGGGCCGGTTGAGTCATCCTCAGTTTCTTGCCTCCTCATCCGAACTGCCCTTCGTCACTCTCACGTTTGTCACCCATTTCTTTTTCATCATTTTCACGTTCTTCTCCCATCTCGCTTTCATCGTTCTCGCGTTCTTCCTTTTCTCTTTTTTACCATTCCTCAGTTTTTCTTCCGTCCTTCACCTCTTTTCCTCCCCTTGTTGTCCCTCTTTGGTCGCTCCCACGTGCTTTTCTCAGTCCGTTCATAATTATCATGTTTTAGTCCAGTCGATCATTCACCGTGTTCTCAATATTGTCAGTTATAATCTTCACGGTTTCTTGTTCTCATTCTGACTGTTGTTCATGTTCTCTGCCTCTGTCCTTTCTTCGTCATCGTTCCGTTCTCCTGTTGTTCTTCATAAATCATTGCTTCCGTTATCTTCTCACTCTTCTAATCCCGTGTGTCATTCGCTGCTTCTGGTCCTATCCATAACTGAAATTTCTCACGTTCTTCACCCGTCCATTATTCATTGTTTTTTTACGATCTCCTCTATTCTTCTCGTCCATTTCGCCTTTTTCTCATCTCACTGAGTCCATTATTCATCGTTCTCCGTCAGCACTTCATCTATGTCTTCCTTTCTTGAATTATTCTGACAATATCTTTAAATTATAATATATATTATATATATATATATATATATATCCCTGGCGCTCTTTCTCTCTTCCTCTTTTCTTGTCCCGTCCCTTGTTCATCATGTTCATCTTTTCCTCTTTCCACCTGGTGAAAAATTTACTGTTCTCTCAGAAGAAAAGTTTTTTTTTTAAAGATTTTTGTGTGTGTTTTTTTTTTTGTTTGTTTTTTCTCCATTTTAAAACCTTCTGAGCATCCTCAAAGACATTTTGTATCTGTTCTTCGTTTCATTTCCCCCCAGTTTTGTCCATGATCGTTCTCACACTGTTCTGTGTTCATGTAATCTACCTTTCTCACGCTGTTCTGTGTTCATGTCATCTACCTTTCTCACACTGTTCTGTGTTCATGTCATCTACCTTTCTCACACTGTTCTGTGTTCATGTCATCTACCTTTCTCACACTGTTCTGTGTTCATGTCATCTACCTTTCTCACACTGTTCTGTGTTCATGTCATCTACCTTTCTGACACTGTTCTGTGTTCATGTCATCTACCTTTCTCACGCTGTTCTGTGTTCATGTCATCTACCTTTCTCACACTGTTCTGTGTTCATGTCATCTACCTTTCTCACACTGTTCTGTGTTCATGTCATCTACCTTTCTCACGCTGTTCTGTGTTCATGTCATCTACCTTTCTCACACTGTTCTGTGTTCATGTCATCTACCTTTCTCACACTGTTCTGTGTTCATGTCATCTACCTTTCTGACACTGTTCTGTGTTCATGTCATCTACCTTTCTCACGCTGTTCTGTGTTCATGTCATCTACCTTTCTCACACTGTTCTGTGTTCATGTAATCTACCTTTCTCACACTGTTCTGTGTTCATGTCATCTACCTTTCTGACACTGTTCTGTGTTCATGTCATCTACCTTTCTCATGCTGTTCTCTGACGCTGTTCTGTGTTCATGTAATCTACCTTTCTCACGCTGTTCTGTGTTCATGTCATCTACCTTTCTCACGCTGTTCTGTGTTCATGTCATCTACCTTTCTCACGCTGTTCTGTGTTCATGTCATCTACCTTTCTCACGCTGTTCTTGTTCATGTAATCTTCCTTTCTCACGCTGTTCTGTGTTCATTGTCATCTCCTTTCTCACGCTGTTCTGTTTCATGTCATCTACCTTTCTCATGTTGTTCTCGCTTTTCCTCTCTGAACCATCCTTTTGTCAACCTCAGGCTGCTGTGTGTGTCCACCTTCCTCGTGTCGCCATTCTCCTCTTCGCCTCTCCTTTATGTGTATTATGTCATCTCATCCCACCTCTCATTTATAACTGTCTATTATTCATCATTCGCTATTTCTCCTTTAGGTGTATTATGTCATCTCATCCCACCTCTCCTTTATAACTGTCTATTATTCATCATTCGCTATTTCTCCTTTAGGTGTATTATGTCATCTCATCCCACCTCTCCTTTATAACTGTCTATTATTCATCATTCGCTATTTCTCCTTTAGGTGTATTACGTCATCTCATCCCACCTCTCATTTATAACTGTCTATTATTCATCATTCGCTATTTCTCCTTTAGGTGTATTATGTCATCTCATCCCACCTCTCCTTTATAACTGTCTATTATTCATCATTCGCTATTTCTCCTTTAGGTGTATTACGTCATCTCATCCCACCTCTCCTTTATAACTGTCTATTATTCATCATTCGCTATTTCTCCTTTAGGTGTATTACGTCATCTCATCCCACCTCTCCTTTATAACTGTCTATTATTCATCATTCGCTATTTCTCCTTTAGGTGTATTACGTCATCTCATCCCACCTCTCCTTTATAACTGTCTATTATTCATCATTCGCTATTTCTCCTTTAGGTGTATTACGTCATCTCATCCCACCTCTCCTTTATAACTGTCTATTATTCATCATTCGCTATTTCTCCTTTAGGT
>CM065718.1:5822224-5824724 GCA_033310375.1 Conus canariensis | reverse complement strand
ACTGTGAAGGTCATAAAGCTTACGTTGACTATTTCTACTGTATTATGAACAATAAATTGTACAGTGATCATTAAAAGCCTACAATAACATATAACTTGCAAAACTGTTGTAAAATGTGAACATTAGTAGAATAAGCGAAATCATTATTTTATTTTATTTTATTTTATTTTTTTAGCAATTTTTGATCTGGAGAATCTGAATGTGTAAGAGTCGGCAAATCTAGTCATCTTTTCAGAATATCCATACCCTTCAATGTGTCATTATTGCTTCCGATAGATAGATAGATGTAAATCAAAGAAGATGAGGGTAATAAATCATGCACAAAATATTGATCAGTTTGGGATCGATACATTAAACATGTACAATGGAATAAAAATGGACTTGCACATTTGGGAAGGAAGGCCGTAATGATGATTTTTTTTTTAAACGGGGAGAGTCCGACATTCTTGCTACAACATCAAGTATTAGACGGTAAAACTTTACAACATTAACCAGACATAGTTTTGATACTATTTTGACTGGTAATGACATGGGCAATTTAATACTGAGAATTTGATAATGACAGCAAGGCGAAGGTCAGGATTTTTGACAGCAGCAGATGCTTAACCATGGAATCAAGATAGAACAACAATAAACCGTTACCACAGTCACCAGCCTCGTCCGATCAAAGCTGATTTATCAATAAGAAGTTCATTTTTCAACCCAGCAAAGATTTTTTAATAAAATGCAATCTACAGGCAATAAGCCTACAGCTATTGAATTAGCTCTTGGCAATCCAATCCATACAAATAAACTGAACTCATACCATGAAGCTGGCATATTGTGTATTGTCTTTTTCAGAATAAAGTAAGTTGTCAAAACCTAATCGTTTTGTTTCGAAGTCTTTTTGTATTCAATCCAGAAACAAAAAAAGTATTCTTAGACTCCGACAACGAGTACTTGAAAAGAGCTAGACACACGCTGTCTCTCCCCAGCCAGTTAGAAATTATTCAAATGAATTATACACAAAATTGCAATTTTGCTCTTTCATCTGTTTCATCAGGTCCAACAGTGCCTGTCATGCCTCACTGAGAGAACCGACAGGTCAAATTTCGTAATGGTTATAGTGTATTGAAGACAGGTGAAAACGTTAACATTTTTATCACCTGAGCAAGACGATAGCATAAACACTTTTATTCTGTGATTCGAGCACATATTAGATGGCTCAATACTAGAATCACGCACATGTTTTGGTTTAACAAAGATCATTTGAAAGTACAAGAATAATTCTGTCTTGATCACTAATATGGACTTCTTTTGTTCTAGGTCCCTGTGAAGTCACTGGGGCATTGCGCTGAAGAGCTGTTCACAGATTCCTCCAGTTCTGTCGGTTGTGTTCCAAGGCCTCGGGCTCCACAGATGGTTTCCCTGTCCATTCTGTAATACTGTCAGTCCATTGTTTCTGTCTTCCCTTGGTCTCGCTCCTTCAACACTTTCCTGTATGATTGTTTTAGCGGGGCCGTCAAATCTTCATGGCAATGCCAAGGTAGTTTCTTTATTTTGCTGGTGTCGGCAAATCTTCGTATGGCCGGATGTGTTGCTTGATGGTCTGACGCGTTTGTTGAATAGTGACATAAGCAGTACAGCTGACGTATAGTGTCTTGCAGTGACACCTCATTTCTGTGGTTAGGTCCTTTTTTGCCAGGTCCATGTTGTGTACACGTGTAGGGAAATGAAATACACCCGTGTATGCAGGAGCCAGATTTGCTTCACTGAGATGTTATTGTCTTTCCTTGCAGGGTTCAGTCTGGACAGAACTAATGTCTTTGGTGCTCTTGAGAGGATATCTGATTTAAATTCTCTCATCGCTAAAATAAATCCCAGATATATGAACTGTTTAATAGTACCTAGCTTCTATCCATGGTTATATGAGTACTGGAGGTGGTGGTGTGGCTGGCTATTATGTTGGTCTTCTCGGTGTTGATATCTCGTAAATGTTTCATCCAGTGTTTTAGCAAGCTTAGTGAGTTCTTGTTCAGTGCCGGCCAGGCCATCGAAGTTATCTGCAAAGTGAAGGTTCGTGACAGTTCTCGCAGTGCTGATTGTGTTGACATAATCTTCAAGGGGATCATTCATGGTGCATTGCAGGGCTATGGTGAAGAGTACTGGGAGAAAAGGGGCCCCGACGAATCCCAACTAATTTGTGGGACCATTTTCCAGTGGCGCCCTTTGTGAGTACTGCACTGGTCACTTTGAAGTTTACTGGCTGGATGTTGTTGATTAACTTTGTCCCAATATCAGATGTCTTCATAGCGGCCTGTAGCATCTCTGGACTGACCCTGTCCAACGCCTTTTTGAAGTCTGTGAAGACATGGTAGAACTCCTGTAGTTGCAAGTGTTTTCTGGCGAAGGGTTAAAGATTTGTTTGACGATACTTCCGCCTTTCAGATACGATGGTGCCTGTTTATAACTTTAATCTATACAGAATGATTCTGAACATTGCGTTGCTTACATCGCTGTT
>CM065718.1:5813081-5818081 GCA_033310375.1 Conus canariensis | reverse complement strand
TGTGTGTGAACATTTATAGTAGAAAGAAACTCGTGGAGAGCGTGGCAGCAGAGAGTCCTCAGAAGAGAAGCCCCATTCAAGCAAGTGTTTCGGCCCTTATCTCCTGACACTCTAGGGGGGTTGGGCCACACCCGGTTCATGACTCCGGATGTCCCTCTGCTGCCCCTTTTTTTTTTTTCCCATCTTGGGACGAGCCATGGCTGGGATTCGAACCCCTGACCCTCTGGACATGCTCATTTTCCACTTGATGACTCGCGCTTTAACCACTGAGCCACAGGGACACCTGATATTTGTAGGGAAATTAAGCCTTATGAAGTTCACTTTTGTTCCTCCTTGACCAGATCCAGCATGAACACCTCTCTGCCGCTTCTGCCATTGCTTTCAGGGCTCTGGTTTTTTCCTTCCCTGCAACTGAGAGCTGTTTCATGAGGCTGTATGCAGACGTTCCTACAAACCCCCTAGCTCCAATTTCTGCAGTGAGGACTTTGACCTGATAGCCTTCTCTCCTCAGGCTGTTTGCCAGATCAGCATACTTTTCAGTCTTGTAGATTTGAGCTGCCTCCATTCTGTTTTCATATATCACCTACTTCATTGCTTTACTTTGAGGGCAATATGTAAAGAAGCCTCTACATGCTTATTCTTTTCCCTCAGAAATCTCTCTCTCTCTCTCTCTCTCTCTCTCTCATACGACGTACACTTTATACTACTTTTCCATGTCAAATCCCCCTCTCTTGCCTTTGAATTCGACATGGGGTTCATTCCCATCCCCCCCCCCCCCCCCCCCCCCTCCAACTCCCATTTCCATAATCTCTTCTATCACTCCCCTACTCTCCTACCCGGTCCCTCAACCCCTTTCCCCCTTTCTCCCCGTTCCCCCTTCCTGCCCCCCTGACGTACACATTCGTGCTTGCGCATACTCCCCCCTCCACCCCCACCCTTGCCCTGTCCCCCTCCCCTCTGTCTCTCTCTTGTCGATCTTCTGAAGCACAGAAACTGACACAGCCGAGTCCCCAGGTGATTTGCATTTTATAAGGGGACGTTTTGTGGTCAGTTTCATCGTCAGATCTCAGCGTTTATGCCTGCGGTTTATGGAGAGGGAGGATGGGGTGGGGGGGTGTGAGGTAGGGTGGGGGTGTGGGGTGGGGTTGGGTGGGGGGAAACGTACTTCCTTCTCCTTGCTAGAAGGATCAACCGTTCATTCGAATTCTGTCTAGGGGTCTTTTGTCAGGCTGTTTTACCTGACTTTTTTTTTAGTTTT
This sequence comes from Conus canariensis, assembly GCA_033310375.1. Classification (NCBI taxonomy): domain Eukaryota; kingdom Metazoa; phylum Mollusca; class Gastropoda; order Neogastropoda; family Conidae; genus Conus; species Conus canariensis. The sequence continues at coordinate 5,816,823 of CM065718.1, read as the reverse complement.
TTTTTTTTTTTTCTTTTTGCTTGTGTGTTTGTTTGTGTGTTTTGTTTTTTTTAGCCCGGACTTTAAAAGTGAAGCTGCTTGTAAGAGTGGGCAAGGATGCGATGGCGAGAGAGAGAAGCGATTGCATGTACGAGTGTGTGTGTGTATGTGTGTGTTGTTGTTCTTCAATTTAACGTCTTCCCACTTAACGTGATTGCAGACAGATTGTGTAATGATGTGCGTGTGTGTGTGTGTGTGTGTGTGTTGTGTGTGTGTGTGTGTGTGTGTGTGTGTGTGCGCGCGCGCGCGCGCGCGCGCGCGTACGTATGTGTGTGTGTGTGTGTACGTGTGTAAGTGTGTATTTATGTGTGTGTGTGTGTGTGTGTGTGTGTGTGTGTGTGTGTGTGTGTGTGTGTGTGTGTGTGTGTGCGTGCGTGCGTGCGTGCGTGCGCGGGCACGAGTGTGTGTGTGTGTGAGTGTGTGTGCGTGCGCGCTTGTGTATGTGTGTGTGTGTGTGTGTGTGTGTGTGTGTGTGTGTGTGTGTGTGTGCGCGCGCGCGCGCGCGCGCGGTTTTGTTTTGTTTTGTTTTGTTTTTAAACAAGTGAGGGGTTGTTGAAAGTTAAAGATAAATTCCTACTGGACTGCGTAATAAATGTGGGCATAACGAACAAAGAAAAGCATAATTATTTAACATTTTGGGTAATGTCAGTGGTGTCGATCTATCATGTGAAATATTTGTACCAGCCTTGTGCACTGTATTCTTTGCTATTGGACAGTCTAGTAATAGGTGACTTACACTAAGAATTTCCCCACATATGCACTTAACATTTTTGCTGTATTTGGTTCGAAGTGAATTCAAACGCATCCTATGAATTAAGGTTACTACCTGTCTAGACATCGGACTTTTGAATTTGTCTAATTTAGTCTTGGGGTGAATGTCAGGATTTGGTTGTATACAATTGGGAAAATATTGACTATCTGTGTCCCTCAATAACTTTTTGAAACTGTTAAAGGATGCTTCATTAATCAAAGTATAACATTCTGATAGATCTAACGGAATGTTCAGTGCAGTCATGTCTTCAATATTTCGAGCTGCTCTCCGGGCAGCTTGATCAACTTTCTCATTTGTTGAGATTCCACAATGTGAGGGCACCCAGCAGAACGTCACATTTATTCTTTTCATCGATAGGAGATGTGTCACGTAATTGATTTCTGTAATTGTCTTACAACGAATCTTTGGATTTAAAGACTGTAAGGCAGAAAGAGCTGACTTTGAGTCACTGCACAGTAAAAGTGGACAATTTTCTATGGAAGAATTCAAAACATACTTTAGGGACATTAAAATAGCAACTAATTCTGCAGTAAAAATTGACAAGTGTATGCCAAGATGATATAATTTCTCTACTTTTAATTTTGGTATTATAAAAGCTGCTCCTGCTCTATGGTCATCTAACACTGAGCCATCTGTAAAAATTTGAAGATGATCCTTATATTGATTTTCCAAATGAGAATTTACATAATATTTTAAAAGATATGGAGGATCGTTTTTGATCAGTTCAGTATAGTTTGTGTCATAATTTGCTTTGGTTTGTTTCCATTTGGGAATGGGTGAAAAAGACGAATTGACAGCTATTTCACTTTGGTTAATGTTGGTTTTTTTAAGAAGAGTAGATGTGTATGACTGAATAGATTTAGTTGATTTTATGTATTTTGCTCTTTTAGCAAAATCTGTCTCTGAATTGAGAGATACTTCATTTGTACAGAAACTTTTCTGTGAAAGGTTCTTTAAAACAAATTTAGAGGAGGACATTTTTCGAAACTCGTTCAAAGGTAAGATTCCAATTTCATTATACGTCCCAATGTTACATGTATGTGTGGGAACTCCAAGAGCAAGTTTATATGCTTTGCAATCTACACTTTGTAACTTATTAAGTAAATGCTGTGGAGCACTGAAGAAGACTTCTTGAGCATAAATCAATCTAGACCGCACAAGAGCAGAAGATAGGAGTGTTAAGCTCTCTTTATCTTGTCCCCATTTTTGTTTGCTTATGATCTTTAGAAAGTTTAAACTTTTTCTTGCTTTATTCAAAATATATTGAATATGTTGGCTCCATGACAGTTTTGATGTTAAATACACTCCTAGGAATTTAACAGATTTGATGTATTGTAAGACCGACCCATTCAGGGTAAATTGTGGAAGTTTCTCTGGGTCATATCCAGAGTTAAAAAGCATTAGATTTGTTTTTTCGGTCGACAGTGTCAATCCATTTTCATGTAAGAAAACTACTGATTTTGTTTAATTCATGTTGATATTTGATCTTTATGTAATTTAAGGATCTTAATGGGGTTTTTCTTTTCGTAGTGACTTTCATCCACAGACATATGTCATCAGCAAACTGTACTAAAACTATGTCTTTGGATAAGCCTTTTGTTATATCTGCAATTAGGATATTAAATAAAATTGGAGATAATACTGATCCTTGTGGAAGACCCATTTCCAGTGTTCTAGTGGTGGAATATGTATGCTCTAGTCTTGTTTGAATAATTCTACTTTGAAGGAAAGCTTTGACATAGTTATACATGGTTCCATTTATTCCAATAGTTTTCAGTTTATACAAAAGTCGTTCATGCCATACTTGTTCGTATGCTTTCCTTATGTCAAAGAACGTTGCCAGGATATTTTTTCGACTTGCGAATTGTTGTTTGACATGTGTTGTGAGTTTCACTAGATGTTCTGTTGCTGATCTGCCTTTCTGAAAACCAGCTTGATTTATAGGGATAATTTGATGTTTGGTACAAAAATAAAGTAATCTGTTTAGGACAATTCTTTCCATTAGTTTGCATGTATGCGACGTTAGGGCAATTGGGCGGTAGCTGTTTATGTTACTTCGAGATTTTCCTTGTTTATGTATAGGAACTATGATAGAGTGCTTCCATAATGAAGGCAAATTGCCATCTTCCCAGCATTTTTGAATGAATACTGAGATAAAGCGCTTTACATTAGGTGGCATATGACGTAACATTTCATTAGAGACACCGTCTAAACCCACTGATGTTTTTCTGGTGCCCAGATTTGCAAGACATTCTTCTACTTCTTGAATTGTTATGGGAGTATTTAGATAGTGGTTCATTACAGGGTCTGGATCGTTGTACATGGACTTTCCTTCTTCTTGTTCTCTGTGCAGTCTATTTACTGTTAACAAACTATCTTTGCTGCTATTTTTGGCGAAAATGTCAACTAAAGCTTCGGCCTTTTCTAGATTTGAAGGGAAATCAGAGTTTGGGAGCTTTACAGGACATTTTGGCAAGTTTACTCCATTTTTCATTGTTCTTAATTTTTCCCACACTTTTTGGAAATCTTTATGATTTGATATTTCATTCTTACAAAAGTTAGACCAATATTGCTGTTTTGCTTGTGCTGTGATGTGATTAAAATGATTTTTTACTCTTTTTTTCTCAAGAAGCTTTTTAGCGCGCTCTTCTCCTTTGCTTCGTAAATATTCTCTCAGTTTGATGTTTTTCTCCTTTTTCCCTTTTTCACATGCCTCATTCCACCAGGCATTACCTGCGTGCTTTTTTTACCTTGATTTGACAGGTTTTATCCTAGGTATTGACTGATTCGCAGCAGAAAGCATAGCATTCTGAAACTGATCGTATAGGTCGTTAATAGATTGAGTATCAAGTTCTTTTGTGTCGACATAGAATGTTTTTAGTAATTCCGTGAATTTACCCCAGTTAGCTAATTTATAATTATATTTTGGGA
>CM065718.1:5803081-5808081 GCA_033310375.1 Conus canariensis | reverse complement strand
TAAAGAACGGCAAATCTGCAGGCCCAGATGAAATTATAGGAGAATGTTGAAACATGGTGGGGATCGAGTTATTGATTTTTTCGTAAAATTGTTTAATGCGTTGTTTGATAAAGGTGTTTTCCCAGATAATTGGACAAACTCTATTGTAATTCCTTTGTTTAAAAAGGGAGACGCAGATAATCAGGTAATTATAGGGGTATATATTTATGTGATGCAAGCAGTAAAATCTGTAGTACACTCATAAATAGCAGACTTCAAGAATGGGTTACATAATATTATTTGACAGGTGAATATCAGACAGGATTCAAAAGGGGCTATTCTATTGTTGATCATATGTTAACGTTGTTGTCATTGGTTCAGAAGCAATTTTGTTTAAACCGCAAATTGTATGTAGCCTTCATCGATTGTGAGAAAGCTTTTGATTCCATTAACAGACATCTATTGTGGCCTATACTCTTGAGAAATGGCATAAAAGGCAAAGTGTTTCGTTGTATTCATAGCATGTATACTAATGTTAAAACCAGAATTAGATGTGGTTCCATGCTTACAGATTACATTAACTGCACACGTGGAGTGAAACAAGGGGATGTATGCAGTCCCGTTTTGTTTTCCTTGTTTATAAATGAATTAGCATTAGAAGTTATTAGGGAAGGGAAACACGGGGCTATTTTTTCGACAGACTATTTTGAACTGTTTATATTGCTTTTGGCTGATGATGCTGTGTTGCTGTCTGAAACTGTTATCGGTCTTCAAACACAGTTGAATAATCTGTATAAAGCAGCTTCAGCTCTCCAGCTAAAAGTAAATATGGACAAAAGTAATATTATTGTGTTCAGAAAAGGGGGGTATTTAGGAGCTAGACAAAGATGGATGTATGCAGGAGCTGTGATGCCTGTTGTTAATGTATACAAATACCTAAGAAGTTGTTTTTCAACAAGATTAAGTTTTGTTATAGCATGTCGTAATTTAAGTAGTAGAGCTAAAAACGCTTTACTCTGCATTTCACTCGTTGACTGTCCTTTTGAAGATTTTCGATTCACAAATTCAGCCGATTGTTAAGTACGGCGCAAAGCTATGGGGACTTGATAATGCGGCATCTGAATGTGAAAAGGTTCACTTATTTGCTCTCAAAAGATTTTTAGGCGTAGAGATGCGAACTCCTAATGACTTTGTTTACGGAGAGACAAACAGATACCATATATATATATATATATATATATATATATATATATATATATATATATATATATATATTAATTCAGCTGTAAAATGTGTAAAGTTTTGGTTAAAATTGACAAGAATGGAGGAATCTAGGCTACCCCATAAAGCTTACAAAATGTTGTATGATTTAGACATACGTGGAAAGAAAAATTGGGTTACAAATGTTCGTTGTAAACTATATATGTTTGGTTTTGGATATGTATGGCTTAACCAAGGTGTTGAGGGGATAGACAGATTTCTGCAAGTTTTCAGAGAACGGTTAATTTCATGTAGATGGCAAGAGTGGGAATTAGTGATAGTGAAAGGTTTTATGTTTACAGAACGTTTTGCAAGGTGCCTGAGGTAAAAATTTATTTACTGATGAATTTAGATAGGCATTTAAGGTATGTATTGACGAGGTTTCGATTTGGCATTTCTGAAATAGCGCAACATCGTTTACGTTACAAAATGTAATGCTGACTTAAAATGTCCGCTTTGCAAACATGAAAAAAGAAGATGTTCATTTTGTCTTATGTTGTCCTGTTTTGAGTGACTTAAGAACACAGTATATACCTAGTAAATTTTATGCAGATCCAAATAAATTTAGACTTGCATTGCTTATGGCAACAGAGCATAAACAAACTGTGAAACCACTGTCCATTTATCTTTACAAAGCATTCAAGATGCGTTCTGTTCTGGTTTCTTGATTAGATACTAAATATGTTGTTAATTATGCATTTGTGTATGGAAGTTATGTACCCCTTTATGAGGGGCAATAGCCTATACATGAATAAACTTTCAGAGAGAGAGAGAGAGAGAGAGAGAGACAGACAGACAGACAGACAGACAGACAGACAGAGAGGGGAAACAGAACGTGCTCATCCTGAGAGTTCTTCACCGTCCGTCGCCAGTACAAGGAACCCACGACCCGCTGTCCTCCCAGTATAAGATTTTCAACTGCGTGTACCGCGTCATTTCATCCTTGTTTGACCTCACGCCTTCTAATTTCCGCACAACACGCCTTCTAATTTCCGCACAACACGCCTTCTAATTTCCGCACAACACGCCTTCTAATTTCCGCACAACACGCCTTCTAATTTCCGCACAACACGCCTTCTAATTTCCGCACAACACGCCTTCTAATTTCCGCACAACACGCCTTCTAATTTCCGCACAACACGCCTTCTAATTTCCGCACAACACGCCTTCTAATTTCCGCACAACACGCCTTCTAATTTCCGCACAAACAGAAAGTGGCAAGTGAACGGATAGTAGTATATTCATTTACGCACACATGACCAAGTAGTATATTCATTACGCACACATGACCAAGTAGTTATTCATTTACGCACACCATGACCAAGTGAAATTCATATTTTTTGTTTGTAGCGATGTCGGTATAGTCTGTGGTATGAATGCATCTCTCAGGTGATCCTATTAAAGGCTGTTCTTCGCAGCTCTCAGTACGGGTATAATAATAATAATAATAATAATAATAATAATAATAATAATAATAATAATAATGTATGGATTTTATATAGCGCAATTCTTGGGATCAACTCATTGCGCTCAACACACACTCAAACACTCGCACTAACACACACACACAACACACACACACACACACACACACACACACACACACACACACACACACCCCACACACACCTACCGACACAGGCGCACTTATCAAGTTCATCGGTTCAAACGTAAACAATACAGTTTTGCATGCAGTACATAAAAAGTCAGGTCAGAATAATAGACACAGCATTTAGATATTTTGGTTGAAGAAGGCTTTCCTAAAGAAATATGTTTTTAACTCTGACTTGAATTTAGATAATGTAGGCAGGTCACGTAAGCTGTCAGGAAGAGAATTCCAAAGAGTGGGCGCACTAAAGCTAAATGCTGTCTCACCGACTGTCTTTAACGAGCGCCTAGGAATTTTCATCAGTTTTTGAGAAGATGAGCGAAGAGACCGAGAAGTTTGATAGGTGGACAGAGAAGCAGAAAGATACTGTGGGAGTGTCCCATCAAAGTAACGATAGGCAAAAACTGCGATTTTGAACTGCCATCCATATGAGTATGAGTCTAAAGGTACTTTGGGGCTAACCCCTCTGACTGCAGCCAGCTTTTCATCTCTCCAGTAGGCCCATTCTTTCTTGATTCTTACGCACAGGCTCAAAGGTTAATGAAGCCCAACAATCCATCCGCCTTATATTGAATACTCATTTCGGTTGGGTGCATCTTGTTTCGTTTCAATACATTTTCTCCTTTCACGTTTCACTCTTTCCCTTGCTGCTCCGGAAAGACCGTTGATTTTTTTTTCTTCTTTTTTTGTTTCCTTGGTGGTGAGACTACCTCAGAATTATCCGTGGCATGTTTCGATTTAATAGCATGGGTGGGGGGGGGGGGGGGGGGGGGGGGGGGGGAACCAATCCGATCTGTAGATGAGTCCATATCAAGGGAAGAAAGTTGACACTGGTCAGACACTATATGATGCTCATATACTGTTATATAAGGGTTTCATGTTTAAATCATAACATCCATTTTTTAGCATTCTTATGTTCTTTCTTGCTCCCCCCACGCCCCCCCCCCCCCCCCCCCCCCCTTCCCCTGCTTTGATCACCTTTCATTTTTCAAAGACATCTTTGTCAAATTATTGTTTCAACGACGAAGAAATCGTTAGCCTGCGCTTATATTACCTCGCCGCGTTATCCCACCAGACAGGTGTTCTTTTAAATGGCAAAATGTGATCCGTGTATGTACAGAAAAGAATTTGCTGAAACTTGTCATGTATTAAATCTCACTAACTCTCTCTCTTCTGCCTCTTCCCTGTCTTCTTTTTGCTCCCTACTCACAAAACACTCACAGTTGTTTTCACGTTCTTGCCTCTCCCCCCCCCCCCCCCCCCCCCCCCCCTAACTCTCTCGGCCCATGAATTCTCTCCCTTTCGTTATATCATGAATATTTCATACAGCCTCAGTTTCGCACGCATCAAACAGTATTGTGTTCCAGTCATCTTTCTTTCCTTTTTTCTTTTTCATTTCTTTTCTTTTTAATAATATCTGTATTTGATGGGTCCGATGGCCATCAACACTTTACATTCTACCATTTGCTGAGTCTGCTGAATGAACAAGAAGTTTCCCTAAGTCTGTACCGATTGCTTGAGGTCAGAAAGACAGAGATGAAGAGTAAAGACAATGTTGGAACTGATCCAGCTTTTTTTTTATTTGTTTGTTTGTTTGTTTGTTTGTTAACTCCATCGTGAATTCCACGTTACTTCGAGGAGCACAAGTTCCATGTTTTCTCAAAGCGTTTTTCGTGCTGACTGTGACCACAGGATCAGCGGGACCAGAGGAGAGTGGAGGAGAGAGGAAGGGGAGGAGGGGGGGGGGGGTGTTAAGGGGGTGGGAGGTGGGCTCATCTTCAGCATTTTCATAGTAAGGGTGGGGGGGGGGGGAGGGAGGGGGCAAAACACTAAAAGTCCGCCTGAGGATGTCCATTGATAATAGAACATACAGTTTTGCACGGTGCGCGAGAGTTGTCGTTACTTGGAGAAGGAAAAAAAGTAGGGGAAAAAGAGAAAGATGGAGGCCCAACCTAAAAATAAAAAAGAAGAGAAAATCTTAAAAACAAAAAAAGTTTTCATGTGGAAAATACGAGGTTGGGGGACAAAAAAAAAAAAAAAAAAATAGGGAGATGGGGGATGGTGGGGGTGGGGGTGGGGTGGGTGGTGGGTGGGGGAGTCCAAATTGTTTGTAAAAGCGAGAGGGGCAGAGATTGCGAGGACTACACCGCAT
>CM065718.1:5793081-5798081 GCA_033310375.1 Conus canariensis | reverse complement strand
AAGGAAGGTGGCGGTGGTGGCTGGATGAAGGGGGGGGGGGGGGGGGGGGGGCAGTTGAAGCGGAGACGGTGGTGAGGGTGCTGAGTGAGGGTTTCTGCCTGCCTTCGCAGTCTTTCAGTCCAGGCCAGAGGACAGGTGAGGCACGTGTATGCACGTTTGTGCTGGAGAGAGAGAGAGAGAGAGAGAGAGAGAGAGAGAGAGAGAGAGAGAGAGTGCGCGCGTGTGCACGTCTGTATGGCTACTGTGTGTATATCACTTTGTGACCAGTTTGTTTTCATTGTAAGTGAAGTGGCTTGCACGATGTGATACCTGTTTGGGGGTAAACTCTCAGGATGATTCATCAGCTAGATGGTTGTGATTGTCATGGCAGCTTGCTTGACTAGAGGTGAGGTACGAAAATTTGTGTTAGAATTATTTCGAACGTCTTTAATTTTCCCTTTTTCTTTGTTGTTGTTGTTTGGTGACAAAACTGGGGAATTTTGTTTTTCAATGAAAGACTAATTGTCAAAACTTTTCGGGGTTAGAGAAAAGTCACCTAATGCTGTAGTGCGTTGATTCTTATTCCCGCTCTTTGTGGACATTTTGGAATAGGTTTCAGCCGTACCCAAGCCAAAAGAAAACACAGATTGAACTTTCAAATCAGCTGGATTGTTTTTTGAAAACAGAAAGGTATAAAATACTGTCATGCAGACATTAATGGAAGTTGAGAAGCAAAGAGTGAAATTTGGTATGATTATATATTAAATTTGTGAATCCATCAGGATTTTCTCTCTCGAAGCACCCGCTTTATTGAATGTATTATATATACAAGAACAGTTAGAAATTGTCGACTGGATTCTTAAACTGTGTTGAAATCTGTAGCAGGATTTATGCTTTCTTATGTTCTTTTCAATTGAAAAAACATTTCTTTTTTATTAGTGTTGTTTGGAGGTGGCAAACAATTTTGGGATCAAAACAGTACAGCGGGAGCTATGATGCAAAGTGGTTCATTGTTTTTTCTTTGCTTGTGTGTGTTAATTCAACACGTAGCTTATTGCTTTTTCTTTGTTTGTGTGTTTTAATTCAATACGTAGCTTATTATTTTTTTTTTGTTTGTGCGTGTTAATTCATCATGTAGCTCATCGTTTTTTCTTTGTTTGTGTGTGTTAATTCATCACGTAGCTCATTGTTTTTTCTTTGTTTGCGTGTGTTAATTCATCACGTAGCTCATTGTTTTTTCTTTGTTTGTGTGTGTTAATTCATCACGTAGCTCATTGTTTTTTCTTTGTTTGCGTGTGTTAATTCATCATGTAACTCATTGTTTTTTTCTTTGTTTGTGTGTGTTAATTCATCACGTAGCTCATTGTTTTTTCTTTGTTTGTGCGTGTTAATTCATCACGTAGCTCATTGTTTTTTCTTTGTTTTTGTGTGTTAATTCAACACGTAGCTCACTGGTTTTTCATTGTTTGTGTGTGTTAATTCAACACGTAGCTCATTGTTTTTTCTTCTTTGTTTGTGTGTGATAATTCAACTCGTAAAAATATAGCAGCAATTTCCTTCAGTAAGATTCAGAAAAAAAAAAAATCGAAAGAGTTAGGAGATACGGAATCGTTTTTGTGTTCCATGCATTTCAGGACAAATTTCAATTCAAGAACATTTTTTGTTGTTGTAAACTTAGTGAAAATGTTTCTAAAGATAATAGCACGCAGACATGTGTATGTGTATTGACAAACAGTCTTCCTGTGGCAGCATGCACGCCACACAGAATTGGTGAATGCTCACAGCACGAGAAACGTGAAACATCCAACACAATTTGTGGGTCCTTTTTTTTTCTTAACCAATTTTCACCATCCACGAAAAATTCTTACGAGATGCAAAGAAGAGATGTAGAGAAGAGTAAACATGATCTGGACAGCTTCATACCTTTGCTGCACAAATGCGCTGAACATGGAAAAACATTTTGTCATTTCTTTGTCGTCATCATTGTCATTGTCAGTTATCACTTTTCTTTTTTTTTTTTTTTAGTATCATGTCGACTCTATGCCTGTGCCAAAAATGTGATATCTGTCTGTCTGTCTGTCTGTGTCTATCTACCACCTACCTACTTATCTACCTACCACCTATTTACCTACCTACTTACCGGTCTACCTACCTACCTACCTACCTACCTACCTACCTACCTACCTACTTAACTACTATCTATTATCTGCTATATCTATCTATCTATCTATCTATCTATCTATCTATTCTATCTATCGTCTATCGTCTATCTCTATCTACTGTCTATCTATCTGTCTATCTTTCTAAACCTACTCTATCCGTCTATCCGTCTATCGTCTATCTACTGTCTATCTATCTGTCTATCTGATTGTCTGTCTATCAGATCAGAACTACTGTACTATCTGTTTTCTTCTGTTCTATCATTTATCTATTCTATACTACCCTCTATCTATCTATTTATTACATTCATCAGAATACGATACGATTTTCTGTTCTCATTTACAAAATCTGGTAAATAAACTAACCCCACCCACACATTTTTTTTTTCATACGAAGTTTGTTTCCATCATCAATAGTAAACAAACGTAACTGAAAACAAAACAACAGCAACAACAACAAACTCATCAATTTATCACATCATATCTCATCATCATCTAACAACAACAACAACAACAACAACAGTCACGGTCAACTAATTCAAAATTATTCCCTAACACACACAATAACAACAACAACAACAGCAAAACAACAAAACAACGCTACAAAGGATCGCAGAGGTTGTCACTGCTTTCTTTTCTTCTTCTTCTTCTTCATCATCATCATCATCATCTTCTTCTTTCTTTCTTCTTCTTCTTCTTCTGCTTCTCCTCCTCTCCTCCTCCTCCTCCTCCTCCTCCTCCCTTATCCCCTCCTCCTCCTTCTTTCCCAAAGAAAAACAACAAAAAACGAAACAACACACACACACACACACACACACACACACACACACACACACACACACACACACATAAAAAGTTGAAGCCGTGGTGATGACCACGTTTATATTCACACGGAACTGTGCTGTCGACATGCCAGGGGAGAGAAGGTGGAAAGGGGGGGGGGGGGGGGGAGAAGAAAGAGAAGGGGAGGTAAAGGTGCATGTCGTGATTCCGGCTCTGCAGGAAGAGCTAAGCCTGGTGAGGCGCTGATGTGCCTGAAGTCTGGGTCACACCGAGGATAGTACGCCCTCCGTAGGGCGCACTCTCTTTGGTCACACAGGGGGCGGTGGTGCAGGCCTCTGAGTCACGACGTCCGTTACAAAGGTCAAGTTGGACCCGTCAGATAATGCTGGGAAACCACCTCACTGTCTCGTCCACCGAGGGCGTGCAAGCCTCTGCTCTTTGTCTTTCAAAGTGTGTGATGGGGTCGTTACCTGATTTCGCTCGGAGCCCCTGTCAAACAATACAGTACCTTCGAGGAGAGAGAGAGAGAGAGAGAGAGAGAGAGAGAGAGAGAGAGAGAGAGAGAGAGAGAGAGAGAGAGAGAGAACTCTCTCGGAACTCAGAACTCGGAAAGTTTTAATTGCAAAGGCCACCGACCTATCTGCAATGAGGTCAAGAAACAAAAATGAAATCACACACACTGACGCTGTAACATTTCTACTGATCACGAACATTTACAAAACTTGCTCACACCAACTGTATAATCGTAAAATGAGTATACCGAAAGATACATACAAAATCACACCCGTATGTAGCACTCTCCCAGACTCGCACAGCTCGCACATACAATTTCGCTCGCACTTACAATTGCGCGCGCGCAAAACACACACACACACACACACCACACACACACACACACACACACACACACACACACACACACACACACACGCACATATTGATAGTGCCATGAAAGCAATGCGTTATTGGTTTAAATTGCAAAAGTTACCAATTGTAAGAATACCAAAACAAGCATATGAAATGGAAAAATCAAGAATGTTGCAATCCACAAAACATTCTAATATACATTCAAACTGGGCAAAGTCTATAACAAATTGTCTTGATTCACATGGTTTTTCTTTTGTCTGGCTTAACGGTGGAGTTGGTCACGAAAAGTTGTTTCTACAGGAACTAAAGCAACGAATGATTGATTGCTATCAGCAAGAGTGGAACACCAAACTGTCAAATAGTGACAGGTATTCTACTTATCGTTTGTTTAAATCATTACTACAGCCTGAAAAGTATCTTGCAGATACCACAATCCCAAAGTTTCGAAAAGTTCTTGTAAGGTTTCGACTAGGAATCAGTGATATAAAAGTCCACGACAGATACAAAAATAACTCAAAAAGCTGCCCTTTTTGTGACAAAACTGAAGATGAAATACACTTTTTGCTGGAATGTCCATCATATCAAGATTTAAGAAATAAGTATATCATGAAATATGTAACAAATGTACACGGACCATTGTTGAAGTTTTTGCTGCAAAACGAGAAAAGGGACGAAATTCGCTCTGTTGCGATGTATATCTTCTATGCCTTGAAGAAAAGAGAAGAATTGTTACTGGGGAGAGAACATTAGGAGTACCATATGTTTTCATAAATTTATCTGTTTTATCTTGTTTCGTGGTCGGTACGTCTTGTGTATACTTAGGGATCATGATGAAAAAATGGGTATATATGTGTGTGTGTGTGTGTGTGTGTGTGTGTGTGTGTGTGTGTGTGTGTGTGTGTGTGTGTGTGTGTGTGTGTGTGAGAGAGAGAGAGAGAGAGAGAGAGAGAGAGAGGAGAGAGAGAGAGAGAGAGAGAGGGGGAGTTTCAGTGAAATTTTCGGTCGGTTAGAGCTTAGTAGACTTCCACTTCATCTATATCATTATTATGTTGAACAATTTAGTAGCAGGGTAGAAGAAGTGCAAGGTAACAGTTCCTCCGTCATTACGTTAATGACGTGGCAAAGATCCAAGGAAAAAAAAGAAAGAGGGGTAGGGTGCGGTTGGACAGGGGGGGGGGGGGGGAGAGGGGGAGGAACAGGGAAAGAAAAAGA
>CM065718.1:5765581-5768081 GCA_033310375.1 Conus canariensis | reverse complement strand
TGTTGAACTTCCAGAAGGCAAAGTAGCCTGTTGAGCTTTCAGAAGGCAAAGTAGACTGTTGAGCTTCTAGAAGGCAAAGTAGCCTGTTGAGCTTTCAGAAGGCAAAGTAACCCGTTGAATTTCAGAAGGCAAAGTGCCTGTTGAACTTCCAGAAGGCAAAGTAGCCTGTTGAACTTCCAGAAGGCAAAGTAGCTGTTGAGCTTTCAGAAGCAAAGTAGACTGTTGAGCTTCTAGAAGGCAAAGTAGCCTGTTGAGCTTTCAGAAGGCAAAGTAACACGTTGAATTTCTAGAAGGCAAAGTAGCCTGTTGAACTTCCAGAAGGCAAAGTAGCCTGTTGAGCTTTCAGAAGGCAAAGTAGCCTGTTGAGCTTCTAGAAGGCAAAGTAGTCTGTTAAACTTCCAGAAGGCAAAGTAGCCTGTTGAGCTTCTAGAAGGCAAAGTAGCCTGTTGAACTTCCAGAAGGCAAAGTAGCCTGTTGAGCTTCAGAAGGCAAAGTAGCCTGTTGAGCTTCAGAAGGCAAAGTAGCCTGTTGAACTTCCAGAAGGCAAAGTAGCCTGTTGAACTTTCAGAAGGCAAAGTGCCTGTTGAACTTCTAGAAGGCAAAGTAGCCTGTTGAACTTCCAGAAGGCAAAGTAGCCTGTTGAGCTTTCAGAAGGAAAGTAGCCTGTTACTTCAGAAGCATCTTTACTTCAAGGCAAAGTAGCCTGTTGAACTTCCAGAAGGCAAAGTCTTAAGGCAAATAGCTGTTGAACTTCCAGAAGGCAAAGTAGCCTGTTGAGCTTCTAGAAGGCAAAGTAGCCTGTTGAACTTCCAGAGTGCAAGGCCTCTTTAAACTTTCGAAGGCAATATAATCTGTTAAACTTCCACAAGGCAATATAGTCTGTTGAAGGTGCAATATAGTCTGTTGAACTTATGAAAGGCAATATAGTCTGTTGAACTTCCTGAAGGCAATATAGTCTGTTGAACTTTCGAAAGGCAATATAGTCTGTTGAACTTCCTGAAGGCAATATAGTCTGTTGAACTTCCGAAAGGCAATATAAGTCTGTATTGAACTTCTGAAAGGCAATAGAGTCTGTTGAACTTCTGAAAGGCAATATAGTCTGTTGAACTTCCGAAAGGCAATATAACTTCCACAAGGCAATATAGTCTGTAGAACTTCCGAAAGGCAATATAGCTGTTGAACTTCCGAAAGGCAATATAGTCTGTTGAACTTCCGAAAGGCAATATAGTCTGTAGAACTTCCGGAAGGCAATGTAGCCTGTTGAACTTCCAGAAAGCGAACTAGACTGTTTAATTCCAGAAGGCGAATAGCATGCTAACATTTCACAACGCGTGGTTGATTTTGTACATCACGCAGATCATATCTGCTGGTATTTGCGTCAGCTTATGGACCTCAAAGTCAGTAATTAACGTTTCGCTGTGAACATGATAATCTAGACAAAATAATAGCAATTTTGCATAAAGTTGTTGCTTCATTTTTTTTTTTTTTTTTTTTTTTGGGGGGGGGGGGGGGGGGGGGGGGGGGGGGGGGGGGGGGGGGGGGGGGGGGAGGGGAGGAGAGGCTGATATGGAGTCGTCACGAAAATAATAATTATGAATCGCAAGAACTTATGATTATGGCTTTTGCATACATAATTTTGATTCATGTGCATGTGCATGCTATCATTACTACTGCAGTGCAGGCTAATTTTAAGCTTCCTCAAGGACTGCTAAACAAAAGCGCGGAAGATCGAAAGCGGATATTAACTGCCGTAATTAACTATTGTCACCTCTCATGGTTTCATTTGCATGATGATTTAAAAAAAAATCGACTGATTATCTGACCTTCGAGAAAATCAATGAAAAACGATTGCTTTGTCATGAAAATTATCTTTTTTGACGTCAAAGTGGCCAGTTGCAAAGCAAGGCGCTGCAGGCGGAAATCCAACAGATTTGAAAAATTACTGATAAAGCTACGCCCAAAAAAACGTTGAAAAACGAATCACAAGACAAAACACGACGCATTTCAACCTCTTAGTCTTCCTCGGCAAGATACATAAAGTCAGGACAACAAACATGAACGAGCAATCACTTACCTTCATCCAATTCGGCGCAAGATTGACGTTGATGAAGATAAGTGACTGCTCGTTATTTCAAACCAACAGCAAACAGCAAAACAATCTAAGACATAAGAGCGAGCTTTGTTTATAATTGATTATTTTTTGCAGTCATTGCAAACACCAAGCTGCTCTGTAAGTTGCTGGAATGGTGCTCGGTTACTTAACCTTGCAATTTATTAGTTTATTGTAATTCATTCCCTTGCGGATTCATTCCAAGAACTGGCCTTCAGCACTTGGTCTTAAGAGGTTTTTTTTTTTTTATTTTTCTACTTTTCACATGAAAATGTAGCTTGTTTTGCTATTTCATGATTTTCTTTTGTTTCTTAGGTGGCCCCTTTGGGTTTTTTTTTTTTTTAAACTCAACAAAATTACTATGGTATTGCACACCAGCCTTTTTCTGGG
>CM065718.1:5760646-5765481 GCA_033310375.1 Conus canariensis | reverse complement strand
CCCCCCCCCCCCTTCTGTACCTTTGAGGCGAAAAGCATTGCACAAGTAGTTGGGATCTCGCCTCTTCAGTAGCCGGGTTGATGTCCACATGCAAACGACACACTGTCAGTCAACTTCTTGATTATGAACGCATCGGTGTCCTCTGTCTTTTCGCAAAAGGCAATGCTCCCAATTTCACCCATATCCCTTCCGAACGCTCCTGGTCCCTTTCTGTTCCACCCCCTCCCCTCCCTCCCTCCCTCCTCCTCACACACACACACTCACACACACACACACACACACACACACACACACCACACACACACACACACACACACACACACACACACGGTGTCACCAACATATGCACATCCACGAACCACATGGTACAGCCGCACGCAAAATGATAATGAATTAAAAGTCTACAAGTCCACCCCTCCCCCCCTCCTCCCCCACCCCCCCCCCCCGATTTCTAGCACAACATTTACCCACTCCTCCCTCCACCCCTGCCCCCTGCACTATCCTCCTCACTCACAGTCATGCGTGCTGATAAAAGAGAAAAAAGAAAAAAAAAGAAAACAGAAGAAAAAGAAAGAAACAAACAACAACAACAAAGCCGTAGGATACTCTGTAAGAACATGAAGAGATTAAAGTCTTCACAAGTTCCCTACACTTTCTTCTTATCTATTCACTCCTTGCGTCCCCCCCCCCCCCCCCCCCCCTCCCCCTCCCCTCCCCCCCACCTCTCCATCCCCCGTCCATTTCATTCAGGATCGCCACACCTATTTCCATCACGCATACGCATCACCATCAGCGTGTGGGGTTCAGAGAGAAAGAATATTTAAAAGGCAGAATATGGCACAGTATTACTATGGGAGTGTAAAAGCGTCTAAAGGTAGTTCACACACACACACACACACACACACACACACACACACACACACACACACACACACACACACACACACACACACACACACACATAAGAGCTGTGAAAAAGGGACGCAACCATTATCATGAAGATCACCATTTCCCTTGTAATTACCGGTCTTTTCCCTGTATTTCGCGAGGATCACTTTTGTACTCTATATTTTCCGTGAGATGATAACGGATATGCTCGTTTTGCTGGGGAAAACAGGTATTATTGTGAGGAAAACGTTGTTTAACAGGAAAAACTGCTACAAATGCTGTTTACCATGAGAAGCGCAAATGTGCTCAGCAAAATAATGGAATTTTTTAAAATCCCGCGGACCATAATTGTTTTCCTATGATGATAATGATAATAATAATAACAATAATAATAATAACAAAATACCACTACTCTACTACTATACTACTACTGATGATGATGATAATGAATGATGATCATGATAATGATAATAATAATAATGATGATGATAATACTGATAATGATTAGAAGATTAACAACAACAGTAACAACAATAACAATAATGATAATGATAATAATAACAGCAACAACAATAACAACAGCAGCACAGCAGCAGCAGCAAACAACAGCAACAAACAACAACAACAACAGCAACAATAATAATAATGATGATGATAATAATAATAATAATGATAACAATAATAATAATGTTGACGTTACTACTACTACTACCACTATTACTACTACTACTACTACTACTGAAGAAGAAGAAGAAGAAGAAGAAAAAGAAATAGTAACACAATAGTCATGATAATGACGACGATGATAATGATGATGTATGAAACGGGAAAGATAGATTAAATCTAAGAAATCTATACCTAGTTATAACAATATAATACTGCTCATGATAATAATATTGATGATAATCATCAAAGAAAAAAAAAAACGATATGCCGGAAGAAGACCCAATAGGTCGAAACATTTTTGTTGTTGTTGTTGTTGTAAGTTGTTCTTTCGCTTGGCGGCTCAGTAAGTCTGTTTTTGTTTTTGTGTTTCAATTTTCTCCCTCAGTCACCTCACTTTGAAACCTTATTGTCATGATGATTTCATTTTAAGGTCAAAATTTCACAATGCATTTTCAAAGTCAAGCATAACCGATCGTATCGTAAATTGCCCGAATAACGAAATATATCAAGAAAACTAAATTCAGGCTACTGTCATAATGCATGAATCGAACGATCCGTTCCTTCGTCCATCTCTTTCCTTCATTTTTTCACCTCCACCTCCCCCCTCCCTCCCCCCCTCCCCCCAGGGGACGAACGTGTGAACGAACTGCCAGGACTGACCGTCCTTCACCTTTCCATGATGAGGTGCACAACCGCATAGCGCACGTGCTGCGCTACCGCCGGCCGTTCCACAGCGACGAAGAGGTGTTCCAAAAGGTCCGCTCCATTGTCAGCGCGTCTGTGCAGAAGGTCAGTCTGAAGGAAAGGAGGGGTGGGGGGGGGGGGGGGGGGAGGAGGGGGCAGTGAGGGGAATGGGGTGGTGGTGGTGATGACAGTGATAGTGATGATGGTGATGATGTGACGATGATGATGATGTGATAATGTGGTGATGTGGTGATGATGATGACGATGATGTGATGATGATGATGATAATGGTGATGATGATGATGATGTGATGATGTGGTGATGATGATGTCATGATGAGGATGTGATGATAAAGATGATGATGATGATGATGATGATGATGATGATGATGATGTGATAATGATGATATGATGATGATGATGATGATGATGATGTAATGATGATATGATGATGTGTGATGATGTGTAATGATGATGATGTGATTGATGATGATGATGATGATGATGTGTAATGATGATGATGTGATAATGATGATGATGATGATGATGATGATGATGATGATGATGATGATGATGATGTGATCTTCCATAAGGCATACAGATTGTCAAAGGGGGCCGGGTGGCGGGTGCATGTGTGATGATCATAGTGAGGATGATGAGGCGATCTCTTTCAAACTTTAATCCTTTGACAGTGTTACTGTACAGAAGATCAGTCTAAAGGGGGCCAAGAGGGTGGATAATGACAATGATGATGATGACGACGACGAGGAGGAGGAGAAAGAGGAAGAAGAAGAGGAGGAGGAAGAGGAGAAGGAGGAGAACAATGATGATGATGATGATGATGATGATGATGATGATGATGATGATGATGATGATGATGATGGTGATGGTGATGATGATGACGATGATGATGATGACGGTGATGATGATGATGATTGATGATGGTGATGATGATGATGATGATGGTGACGATGATGATGGTGACGATGATGATAATGGTGGTGATGAGGATGACGATGATGATGATGGTGATGATGATTGACGATGATGATGATGACGATGACGAGACGACGACGACGACACGACGACGACGACGACGACGACGACGATGATGATGATGATGATGATGATGAGTGATGATGATGAGGATGACGACGACGACGACGACGACGATGATGATGATGATGATGATGATAATGATTGATGATGATGATGAAGTCTTCCTTAAGGGTTAGTCCACCGGCAGACGGTCAGTCTGAAGGCGGAGAAGATGGGTCGCAAGGAGCGGGAGAGAGAGGTGGGGGGGGGGGGGGGGGGGTGACATGATGATCATGATGACAATCATGATGATAATGAGACATTCCATGAGGCTTGGTCCATTGATGATGATGATGACAATGATGATGATAATGAGACATTCCATGAGGCTTGGTCCATTGTCGGTGCTGTTTAAGGGAGTCTGGGGTGGGGGAACTGGAGGAAAGATGACGATGACGATGACAGCGATGATGATAAGGAAGTCTTTCGCAAGGTTCGGGCTATTGATAACGCTATTTATTGCACGGAAGGTCAGATAACTTGCAGTAGTGTGGTTGTTATTTATTTCATTATCTTATTTTTTTGTTCTTGCTGTCTACATTTTCTTCTTGTTCTTGCTTTTCTTCCTCCTCCACTTCTCCTCCTCCTCCTCCTCTCTCCCTCCTCCTCCTTCTCCTCCTCCTCCTCCTCCTCCTCCTCCTTCCTCTCATCTTTCCTACGATTATTACTACATAGGCCTGTTTGACTTTGCGGATGTCTCCGTCAGTGTCTGTGACTGTGTTCTTTCAAGCCTAGCTGTTCGAAGACATTCTCAAACTGTCCACTGCAATTTTTCTACAACTCATACCATTTTCTTTAGAGACGAAATTCTGTCACATAATTATTTGTTTTACTAAGTCTGTTTAATACCTCGACCTCACTCACTGTTTCACTGTGACTTCCATTGTCAAGTTTTTTTCTTTGCTGGTGTTTTTTGTGTGTGTGTGTGGTTTTTTGTGTGTTTTTTTTTTTGTTTTGTTTTTTTTTGGGGGGGCTTCCACACCGGCAGTTTAAAGACATTCTGGACATTGTGGCATTGCTCGTTGCAACTCTTTCCTCTGGCACCTTGTCGCTCCGCTGTTCTGTCGGCTGTGTGTATAGTCATAGCCTCTTTCTGTCGGCTGTGTGTATGGTCATAGCCTCTTTCTGTCGGTTGTGTGTATAGTCATATCCTCTTTCTGTCGGTTGTGTGTATAGTCATAGCCTCTTTGTAGGTAAGTGTATAGTCATAGTCTCTTTCTGTCAGTGTGTGTTAGTATAGCCTCTTTGCTAAGTGTATAGTCATAGCTCTCTTTCTGTCAGCTGTGTGTATAGTTATAGGCCTCTTTTTGCAGGCTGAGTGTATAGTTATAGCCTCTTTCTGTCGGCTGTGTGTATAGTCATGGCCTCTTTTTGTAAGCTGAGTGTAAAGTCATAGCCTCTTTCTGTCGGCTGAGTGTATAGTCATAGCCTCTTTCTGTCGGCTGTGTGTATAGTTATAGCCTCTTCTGTCGGCTGTGTGTATAGTTATAGCCTCTTTTG
>CM065718.1:5750646-5755646 GCA_033310375.1 Conus canariensis | reverse complement strand
GAGTGATGTTTATTAATGATGAATGGACTGACACACTGAAAGTGACGATATGTCGAGTGATGTTTATTAATGATGAATGGACTGACAAACTGAAAGTTACGATATGTCAAGTGATGTTTATTAATGATGAATGGACTGACGATATGTCGAGTGATGTTTATTAATGATGAATGGACTGACACCTGAAAGTGAAGATCTGTCGAGTGATGTTTATTAATGATGAATTGACTGGCACACTGAAAGTGACGATATGTCGAGTGATGTTTATTAATGATGAATGGACTGACACACTGAAAGTTACAATATGTTGAGTGATGTTTATTAATGATGAATGGACTGACACTCTGAAAGTGAAGATCTGTATGTCGAGTGATGTTTATTAATGATGAATGGACTGACACACTGAAAGTGACGATATGTCGAGTGATGTTTATTAATGATGAATGAACTGACACCCTGAAAGTGACGATATGTTGAGTGATGTTTATTAATGATGAATGGACTGACACACTGAAAGTGATGATATGTCGAGTGATGTTTATTAATGATGAATGCCACTGACACACTGAATGTGACGATATGTCAAGTGATGTTTATTAATGATGAATGGACTGACACACTGAAAGTGACGATATGTCAAGTGATGTTTATTAATGATGAATGGACTGACGATATGCCGGGTGATGTTTATTAATGATGAATTGACTGACACCCTGAAAGTGAAGATCTGTCGAGTGATGTTTATTAATGATGAATTGACTGGCACACTGAAAGTTTACGATATGTCGAGTGATGTTTATTAATGATGAATGAACTGACACCCTGAAAGTGACGATATGTCGAGTGATGTTTATTAATGATGAATGGATTGACACTCTGAAAGTGAAGATCTATATGTCGAGTGATGTTTATTAATGATGAATTGACTGACACCCTGAAAATAACGATATGTCGAGTGATGTTTATTAATGATGAATGGACTGACACACTGAAAGTGACGATATGTCGAGTGATGTTTATTAATGATGAATGGACTGACACACTGAAAGTTGCAATATGTCAAGTGATGTTTATTAATGATGAATGGACTGACACACTGAAAGTGACGATATGTCAAGTGATGTTTATTAATGATGAATGGACTGACGATATGTCGGGTGATGTTTATTAATGATGAATGGACTGACACCCTGAAAGTGAAGATCTGTCGAGTGATGTTTATTAATGATGAATTGACTGGCACACTGAAAGTGACGATATGTCGAGTGATGTTTATTAATGATGAATGGACTGACACACTGAAAGTTACAATATGTCAAGTGATATTTTAAAAGTGATGAATGGACTGACACTCTGAAAGTGAAGATCTAGTATGTCGAGTGATGTTTATTAATGATGAATGGACTGACACACTGAAAGTGACGATATGTCGAGTGATGTTTATTAATGATGAATGGACTGACACCATGAAAGTGACGATATGTTGAGTGATGTTTATTAATGATGAATGGACTGACACACTGAAAGTGATGATATGTCGAGTGATGTTTATTAATGATGAATGGACTGACACACTGAAAGTGACGATATGTCAAGTGATGTTTATTAATGATGAATGGACTGACACACTGAAAGTGACGATATGTTGAGTGATGTTTATTAATGATGAATGGACTGACGATATGTCGGTGATGTTTATTAATGATGAATTGACTGACACCCTGAAAGTGAAGATCTGTCGAGTGATGTTTATTAATGATGAATTGACTGGCACACTGAAAGTTACGATATGTTGAGTGATGTTTATTAATGATGAATGAACTGACACCCTGAAAGTGACGATATGTCGAGTGATGTTTATTAATGATGAATGGACTGACACTCTGAAAGTGAAGATCTATATGTCGAGTGATGTTTATTAATGATGAATGGACTGACACACTGAAAGTGACGATATGTCAAGTGATGTTTATTAATGATGAATGAACTGACACCCTGAAAGTGACGATATATCGAGTGATGTTTATTAATGATGAATGGACTGACACACTGAAAGTAACGATATGTTGAGTGATGTTTATTAATGATGAATTGACTGACACACTGAAAGTGAGGGAAGTGGAAGATACGTCGAGTGATGTTTCTGCTGAAGAAGCCTCAGCCGTCCTAGAGTCAACATTATCAGCCAGTCTGAACAGGCCTTCTATCTAACCAATTGGAACGCAGCTTCATATAGAGATATAGGGTGACTCTGCACACACACACACACACACACACACACACACACACACACACACACACACACACACACACACACAAACACTCACACACACATACACACACACACACACACGCGCGCGCGCGCGCGCACGCACGCACGCACGCACGCACACACACACACACACACACACACACACACACACACACACACACACACACACACATGCGCACTCGGAAGAAAACTATCAATTTATTACAAGCGGACCTGTTTTGAAAAAAAGGTCTTTTTTTCTTGTTTTCATTTGCAATGTATTCGACTCGTCCCAGCAAAAGACAACCAGATGCACCCCTTCGTGTGAATTTCGCGACCGGAAGTACATTTCCCCTACACCAGTCGAAACGACCATGTCCGCAAGTTCCCAAAAGCCCCAGTGAAGCGTGCTTACCACACCTGCCTATCCCTCCATCTACACAGTCCCTGACTACTTCTGCTGCTGCAACAACAACTGCTACTTCTCTTTTAATACAACGTTCAACGATTCACATCTCAAGGTCTGACCAGCGCGTTGGGCTTAAGCGTAGGTCAGACATCTTCTAAGTCATAGCCACGAGACTCTTCTTAAATTCTCTCATCTTAGTCATTAATTCATTTATCCATCAGCTCTAAATCAGTATGGTCTCTAAAACGTAGCGGATGCGGTGGTGAAGCGTATATGGACTAGTTCGCACGTAGTGACACCTCCTTGATGAAACTGATGAAACTGAAACCTTAACGATTGCACCCACTAACGGCCTGTCCATCTTTCAGGTGACCGATCACTTGTTCGAAACTGAGGAGGGGATCGGACGCGGGTTTGACCTTATCGCCCTCAACATCCAGCGCGCGCGGGACCACGGCATCCCTTCCTACAACGACTTCCGCGAGTACTGCGGGTTTCGTCGTATTCTGACCTTTGATGACCCCGCTCTGGGCATCTCCCAGGCGGCCTTGGCTCATGTGTATAGGTAAGGAGGGTTGGGTAGGTGGAGGAGATTGGGGGGGGGGGGAGGGAAGAGGGGAGGAGGGGTGGTGGGAATGGGTGGGGATGGTTCTTCTTCTTGTTCTAGTTCTTGTTGTTCTGCTTGTTCTTGTTCTTGTTCTTCTTCTTTTACTTCTTACGTCATCGTCATCATCATCATCATCATCATCATCATCATCATCATCAATCATCATCGTCATCATCATCATTTCTTCTTCCTCTTCTTCTTCTTCTATCATCATCATATCATCATCATCATCATCATCATCATCATCATTTCTTCTTCTTCTTCTTCTTCTTCTTCTTCTTCTTCTTCTGGTTATAGCCATTTTTGCTGGATGAAAAAAAATCTTATTGTTATATTCGTTCAGGTCTTCCTACTCTTTTTTCCACATCATCTCCACTCTAATTCCTCTCTATTTCTTTTTCTTTGTTTCTTCTTTCAGTTGTTTTTCTTTCTTTACGTCATTCCTTCTCCCTCTTCTTCCCTCTCTGTTGTCGCCATTTACTTTGTCTGTTGTGTTATTTTTATGATTAGTTCCCTTTTATCTCTCCTCCCCCCCCCCTCACCTTCCCAATTTCTTTTATTTATGTTTTGCTCCTGGTATCCTTCGTGATTAGCTTTTCTGGAATACAATCTTGTTTTCTTTTTTTTTAATTTCTCTTTCTCTCTCCTGCTTCTTGTCCTCCGTTTCTTCTTCCGCTCCCCCCCCCACCCGCCCCCCATTGCCTGCCTCTGACATCCCCCCCCCTACCCCCACCCCCACTCCTCTTTCTGTTTTCTCTCCTGTCCAGTTGATTTCGTTGTTCTGTTGTTCATTTCACTTTTGTGCATCAATTTCTTCATTGATCGTTAAACGGTTGTATCCGTTTTAGGCTCCTCTGTCCTCTTTCAGATCTAGACTCCTCCCCAAACCCTTCTCTCTCTCTCTCTCTCTCTCTCTCTCTCTCTCTCTCTCTCTCTCTCTCTCTCTCTCTCTCTCTCTCTCTCCTTGCCTAAAGCCAATGCTCGCCTTCTACCCCCATCCCCAGTTTCGCCTTTACCCCCCTCAACACCACTTCCCCCCCCCCCCTCAACCATCGCCCCCCCCCTCCTTTGTTCACCACCCGTTTCCTTCCCTCTCAATCACCCGCTTCTGCCGCCATCTTTGTTTTCCCCAGTCACCCGGATGACATCGACTTGTTCACGGGAGGGATGGTGGAGCCTCTGGCGGACGGTGGTTTAGTGGGCGAGACCTTCAACTGCTTGATGTCGGAGGTCTTCCATAACCTCAAATACGGCGACCGTTTCTTCTACGAAACTAAAGGAGAGAAGGGCAGCCTCCATGATGGTTAGTTTCCTCGTTCATTTACACCTTCCATGATGGTTAGTTTGCTCGTTCATTTACACCTTCCATGATGGTTAGTTTGCTCGTTCATTTACACCTTCCATGATGGTTAGTTTGCTCGTTCATTTACACCTTTTATTTCATTCATTTTTTGAACATTGTTCAATGTTAACATTGATGACGTACGATCATGAAAAACAAACCCACTGACATACCGACAATACAACGAAAAGATAACGCTCCTTATCAGCAGACAATCAGTACATTCCAGCAATCAATGTATATCAACTGCACCTTATTATCAGACAATCAGTACACTCCAACAATCAATGTACATCAACCTTACCTTATTAACAGACAATCAGTACACTCCAACAATCAGTGTGTATCAACCGCACCTTATCATCAGACAATCAGTACACTCCAGCAATCA
>CM065718.1:5740646-5743146 GCA_033310375.1 Conus canariensis | reverse complement strand
AAACATTAACAGACGGTGTTCTATCTAATGTGTCATTTTCCTGTGTGAGTGTGAGCGATGGGGAAGTAAAATTATGACTAGAAGACTTCAATCTATATTGAACGTGTTCTGGTTGTGGTAGTCTTCGTTAAACAGTCATCCCACTTGTGCATGAAGATGCGTTCCGAGTGGGCAGAATAAAAAGTCTGTTCCCACTGGTTAAAAATGTTGACTCTTAAAATGACTGAGGCTTCTAAAGCAGACGACACATTACGTATCTTTCGTAACAGTGAATGTGGCCATTCATCATTTCTCTATGAGTTATTTTTTTTTCTAACGGAAGGAAAAGTTTCGGTTTACCACCCTCTGACCCGGGCAAAGAAGAATGGCAAGCTAAGACGTATTGAAGTACGAGCAGTACTCGCCTTTTTTCAGTTGCTATTTGTCGATATTTTGAGAGCTGAACACACCAACTCACGTCTGTCCTAAACATACTGGATATTCTTGTGGATGTTCTGTCTGCGTTCTTCCCCCCCCCCCCCCCCAACTCCCCTCTCCCCCTATTCTGTCAATGTTTGCCTGTCCAAAAAATCAGGAGAGTAAAAAGTTCCACCAGAACAGTCAGAGGACATCATTTTTCTTCGTGTGTGTAGGGGAAAGCTAACGGCTGGACATAATTAGAAAAGATCTCTCTCTCTCTCTCTCTCTCTCTGTGGTTGTGTGTGTGTGTGTGTGTGTGTGTGTGTGTTTTGTCTGTCTGTCTGTCTGTCTGTCTGTCTCTCTCCCTCTCTCTCTCTTTTACTCCAGCCCTTAGAGATAAGATTTACCTTCTTTTGTATCAAAGATGGAGCGGAATTTAACCGTTAAGAAGCTAATATACCAACTTGATCGTCTATGTTCGTTATCTCTATTTCATTTTCATTCTATTTTATTTTTGTCGGTCAGGGTGAAGATAACTTTATTGGCCTCCGCCAGCAGTGTAAAGAAGGATCGTTAACGTCCTTTTGAACAACACAACAAAGAGAGAGAGGAGAGAGGAGAGAGAGAGAGAGAGAGAGAGAGAGAGAGAGAGAGAGTTTTTTTTTGTTGGTCTAGTCGCCTCTCCAGCCAAAATGATGTGTGCATGCTGCTGTCACTGTTTGAGGTGTCATTTTTCACATTCACTCCCTGTCATGTGTAAACTTTTTTTTTCAAGCGTTCTTTGTTTCTCTCTCTTTTTTTTTTTTCTGAACTGTCGTCTGTCTCTATGTTCCTCATTAAGTGTTGTTGTTGTTGTTGTTGTTGTTGTTGTTGTTTATTTGTTCTCCAATCTCCTTTTTTTGTTGTGTTTCCCCCTTTAAAAAAAAAAAACTATTTCTTATTACTCTTTTATTTTTCTTTGTCCTTTTTATTTTTTTTTATTTTTTTTTGAGTGGGTCCTCTGGTCTCCTACTTTTTTCCCACTTTTTTTTTCCTCCTGACTCGAACTCATCATGCCATGTCTATGTTTTTCAACGGAATCTCTATTTTATTTATAATTTGTGACGTATTTGTCGAGCTACGTCATTCCCAACATTCTGAAAATTCGTTGACCCCCCCCCCCCCCCCCACAACAAACAAATAAACAAACAAACAAAAGAAAAACATATATATTCACCTGTCGCCGTCCTTTCTTCCCTCACCTTTAGGGGGTCACAGGTTACCGAGTGGGGGAGAAAGAGAAGAGGGTGGAGGGAAGGGGGGGGGTAGCGGAGGTAAAGGTGAGGGAGTGGAAAGGGAGAGGAGGGAGGAGATGGGTCAAGGAGGGGGGGCGGGGGGGGGGGGGGGGGCGGAGGTCGGACTAGGGAGAAAGGGCAGGCCATTCCAACCTTCACCGTCAAGAAGAGCGCAGTGCCAAGGGGGTCACAGGTAAGGGTTATCTCCCTGTCATTGTCTCCGCCCCCCCCCCCCCACACGTCTCCCACCTCCCCCCTCCCCCCCCCCCCCCCCCCCCGGGAGCCGTAGCGTCTTGCCCCAGGCCAAGCGACACACCCCTTTGCATTTGTTGACTGCTGTGTTGCCACAACAAGGCCAGTGACATTTATCCCCGACACTCGGACCCTCCCTCCGGGAGATGAGGAGCAACGGGTGTGAGGGAGGAGAGGAGAGGGTGCTGGGAGTGGGTGGAGGGGGTGGGTGTAGGGGTGGGGTGCAAGCACAGCTATGGCACGTGCAGTACGTTGACTTTTCGCTTTTTTTTCTTTTTTTCTTTTAATAAATCCTGTGTGTAGGTGTAGTTAGACTGTGCAGGGTATTGTTGTTCTGGGTCTCTGTCTATCTGTCTGCCTGTCTTTGTCTCTGTGTTTGTCTATCTGTGCGTCGGTCTGTCGGTCTGCCTTCCTGATGTCTTTATCTCTGTGTGTGTGTCTGTCTGTCTCTGTCTCTCTTCTCCCCTCTCTGTCTGTCTGTCTGTCTGTCTGTCTGTCTGTCTGTCTGTCTGTCTCTCTCTCTCTCTCTCTCTCTCTCTCTCTCTCTCTCTCTCTCTTATGTGTGTGTGTGTGTG